>JBCJKH010009566.1:0-13851 GCA_039877255.1 Loriculus beryllinus | reverse complement strand
CCTGCGTGTAGCAGAAGATCCTCTGTGGTGCTGTTCATTGTTGGTCTCCTTCACCAGATTGCCCTTACAGCAAATCACCCTTAATTTGTCTTGGTAGGAGGAGGCCAAGTAGATGGCTCCAGATGAAATTGCAGGCCCGAGATACCGCGGATTTGGGATCTCCAAGTGGGCTCGTGCAGGAGTTCTGGGTGAAAGGGCAGGAAAAGGCATTAACAATGACAGCACGGTGCCTTCCCCTGGCACGTTGTGTTTTCTTGCAGCACATGCTGGTCAAAGTAATGAAGAGAGAACAACTTACCCTAGAGAAGCTCGTGCCTGGATCTCAATCACTTCAAGGGAGTTGAAGTGGGTCACAAAGAGATAGGGCTCCCTGTAGGCTGGAGGAGCATCACAAAGGCAGGAAAAACACAAAATCAATTTCTCTATTAAATAAAACCTTTTCAAAAGCGTCAGTGAGCACAGCAGCACTGCCAGCCCTGGGGAAACCCAGGGAGTACATTTGCTGTAATAAGACCCGATGTGATGACTAAGCAGGGAGATGAAAGCTTGCAGAATTGTTGCTTTGAAACTATCTGTATCTCAAGAATTCTACCAACCAAAGACTCGTGAACAGGCATTACAAGCAGACTATGAACTGAATAGCATCCCACTCGGTAGTGCAAAAGGGCTGAGGGAACCAGGCTGACATTCCATAGTCCTGACTGTTTCAGAAGCTTCCAAGCACTGTTACAAACCCCATTAGCTGGTTCAGTCACTGTAAGACCATTAAGGAAACATAACTTTGCTTTAGTTTTCCTCAAACTATTTCTGCTTCAGTAGGTCTGTCAGTTTGTATTCATGATGATCTTAAATTGTTTCTGAGAGAATTAGGAGAGGGAAGAGGAAGTGCTGAGTGAGGAATACCTGTCCCACAAAGATGCTTCCCAGGTTCAATGATTTCCGTAAGTCAAGAGGATCTCCCTCAACACCTACCAAAAGCTAAGGGCAAGCGATTCCATTTCAGGTCATCTGTCCTACTGCGTCTTCCATAGGAATCCACAAAGACACCAAACTCTGCCAAGAAAAGCAATGCCACGTTGTGAGCACACACCTGAGCTGTGTCCCTTTATTGCTGGAAGGGACAAAGGCAATAAACCTGGGCTTGCCACTACCCTAGAGGGTCAACAAAAGCAGCTGTACAAAAAAACAGCCAACAGCCTCTTTTTTCATCACCAGAAGGTTAAAAAGTCTCGTCTCTGTATGGAAAGCAGAGGAGAGAGGAAAAGGCTGAGAACCCCTTAACATTTTATGAAGATAATCAACCACCTGGTAGCACCCAACACTGAGGTTAATCCCTTCCATTCAGGCACAGAAGCCAGCACATGGCAACTCATCCACAGGCACAGAGAACCTTTAAGACAGATGCAGAGTGACCAACAGCACCTCAGCAGGTCTGTTTCAGCATCAATGCCCGGTGTGTGTCTTACTGCTTAAACCACCAGCCCCAACTCCTCCATGGCTTTTGGAGTCACAGCAAATAATCATTACCAGGCACTAGGAAGTCAACTCTTTCTTTTACAACAGTACCCCAGTACCTCCTGGCTGCTCATGTACCAGAAAGCAGATGCAGTGCAACAACTACACAACCAGACAACACGTACCATGGAAACACAGCAGATACTCCTCCCTCTGCCCCGTTGGGTTCACTTGGATGATACTGACTGGAAAACTGTTGGTAGAGGCAGCAAACACAGCAGAGGCCAAAGTGTGGTCATTTTTATCCAGAAACTCTGCAAAGAATATGGAGAAAAACACTGTGATTGGCACCAATATTTTCTTCTTAAACTGGTTTAGAAAAGCCCCACCAAAAGTATCTGTGGAGCCAGGTGGTGCGTTCCTCAGGACACAGCTCCTTACCCTCCAGAGTGTACTGCTTCATCTCGATTTCATAGAATTTGTTGGTTCCAATGATGATGCTGTAAGTGGTCAAATGGATGCAGCTGCAAGGCTCAGAGGTTTCGATCTCCTGGAAAAGCCGAAAGTACGGACAGGAATCAGCTCCCAGTAACAGTTTTGTAATTTTGCTTTTTCTGGAAGATTAGATATTGCCACATTTGTCTTTATGAAAGGGAGAGATAACAACCTCAAAGTCACCAACAAACAGTCTCAAAAGCACCTGGAAAAACACTCTTGCTAGAAGAGTTTTGTTACATTGGAAGTGAAATTTGCTTGAATACAGACTTGCCTATCGATCAGCTCAATCCCAGATGCTAACCCTAGCAGGAACCGCTTCCTTTTAGAAGAATACCCTACTCAATTTTCTGGAGCAGTAGGGAATGGATCCCTACTTACAGCAGGTCACAGCCATGCCAATGACTGCATGGCTGAACAGTGTCTGGAGGTGACACAAGGCCAGGACTGAGCAGTTAAGGTTGAATGACAGACCTGACTGTCACTAAGAAGTCCATCACCCAAAACTGTCCCAGCTCCAGAGTAGCTCTGCTGGAACGACTGCTTCCAGGCCTGGAAGTCAACAGGAATCAGGACAGCTGCTGGAAAAGGCAGGCACAAGATCCTCAGACAACTGCAGCAGGACTGACACCAGTCAAGTCCCAAAGTCTTTATAACCCCAGGAGCAAAACCGTAGTCAGTAGGCACGTCCCCTCCTCCCAGCAGAAAGAATCAGCTCCCTAAAGCTTCCCTGCTTTTAACACTGCAGAAACAAGCTTGATGGCTCCTTAAGCAAAAGGAAGACAAACATACACAATCTTCCTTCTTTGTGCAGTGTAACACAGAGAGATGCTGTCCACCAACATCTGCAGTGTGACTGAACAGCTTTGAGAGCTCTGCAAGTTAGCCTGACACAACACACAGATCCCCTGATCTTCTGAGGACAAGATTCCTTGCATAATTCCTAGTTTATCTGGCAGTTTAGTTGGCAGAACGGAAGAGCATATTCTGGGCTTGCTGCCATCTTGTCAGGATCTAAATTCAGTTGTCTGGTTTAGTAAGGATAAGGAAAACCTTCCTTCTAAAACAGGCCATTGCATGTTTTGCATGTAAGCCCTTGTCAAGGCACTCGGCACTGTGGGGTGAGTGGCAGCACAAGCAGAGGACAGTGCTTCCTGCTGGCTGCTGCTCCACTGTGAGCAAGAGTTGGTATCAGCTACAGTGCTTGCAGCTACCCCAGGTTTGCTGGTATCCACATTGTTTGTGCCAAGAGCTCCATCAAAGAATGTCTTTACTTCAAAGGAGGCCAGCATCTGAGTTACCGCCCCGGCTCTGCTTCCTCACAGCAGTGCCAGTGTAGCACTCAGTGGGGATAAATCCTCAGTCAAGCTGTAAATTGAACTGGTGCCTTCAAAGTAACCTGCAGAAGCTCACAAGGAGCTGTAGTTTGACCTGAACATTCTTTAATTTGTGAACTGGAGAGGATATGAGTTTCTGGGTACCAGCCCATTTTAAGATGGGCAGTGTTTAAACTCTGTTCTGAGGAGAGATCCCTGTTATTTGGGGTGTTTTTCTGGACGTGTTTGAGCATATAAAATTTACTCATGACAATTGACTGGACTTGTCTTTAAGAGGAACAGTGGCTCAGGTGCTCAGGGCATTACCTGCCTGCAGTTGGCTGCCTGAAAAGAGTTGCAGTAGTTCTGCTTTCCACAGAATGAAGCGAGACATGTTCCAGCCCAGGGCAGTGCAGTGCTGGAGACAGACAGGGTTCTGTACAGGGGACCTGTGTACACAGCCACGTGAGATCCGTATCTCACTGCTTCTGCTGGCCAGAAGGTACCCGTGTATCAGGGCAAGTATGGGAAACAGCTGCCTACCATGTGATGGGATGGTACCAAATAAATACCCTTTGATTTTCAGTAATACAGTAAACAAATTCAGATAGCCACTGCTGCCTTAGCTGGAAAGAAGGGAGAAGTCAGTTGTTATGGACTTCTCCAAAGACAACAGAGGGGAGGGAACACAGCTGGGCAATGAAGAAGAAAGCCTTTTTTTGGGTAACTAAGCGAGGGTATGACTATAGCCAAGTCAGTATTTCAACAAATCACAGTCCTGTTCTGCATCTCTTCAAATATGCCAACTCTTGTTAAAGGAAATTGCTGCCTACTCCAATTTTAGTCAGTGCACATTGCAATTTGTTATCATTTTAGCTGGCAACCAAATGTTCTCATGCATGCAAAAAGGTTTAAGGCGTTAGCTCCAAAGCAAAGCCTTAGTGCAATACATGAATTATGTGAGCTCATTATTAAGGGAATTACCAAGCTTACCTTTCTGATACAGAACTTGCTCAAGCTCTCATTGTATCGCAGAACAACCACTTTACTGGGCATGGCTGCGCAGATACAAAGACTGTTCTCGACCTGTGGAGAAGGTTAGAGGCAGAGTTCAGGTTGCTAACAGAGTAAATTCTAATGCTGAGCATGTGAGAGGACCTTTCACCACAAAGAACTTTGCAGAGATAAGCAGGTAGGTTTTTAATAGGGTACTTATTGTAAATTAGTGAAATGATGAAAAGCCTCTTCACATTCTCAAAAAAGAATATGAATTTGAACTGCTTCTCTGATTCAGTTAATAAAAAATTGGAAGGTTTTCCACAGAACAATGGTTCATTAAGAGGGATAAGAAATCCAAATAGGTTCAATTTTAACCCTTGAAATTGTTATGTAAACATCACTTTGAAAGGAACGATGTTCAGTTTGTGATTAAAGTAGTCTGTAGAAGTGATTGTTAATGAGAATTTCTGTTGTGGCTAAATGGTCCATTAATGAAAATATTAATGAGTTCTCAAGTGACCCAAACCTAAGTAAATTTATTTGCAGCCTGGAAAGTGTTACAAGACATTCCAGAACAAACAGTGGATAGAATTCACTAATTATAAACCTCAAAATTGAAGTCAACTGTGAGGAGGCAGCTATGCTATGCTGTGTTGTATTTCTTATTATGTAGCAGTTCAGGCTCTAGCATCATTTCTTCCTGACTGAATTTATTCATATTAGTAAGAGATCCTCTATACCACCACCAGCTCAGCCTCTCTTCAGCCCCTACACTCTTCTTAAAACAAGAATACAGACCTTGGAGTTGTTGCCAGTGAAATAAAGATGCTGATTTGATTAATACTGAACTCAGTGTGGTGTAAAGGGTGGTCTGGGGGCAGGACAGAGCTGTGTCCTACCTTGCCAGCAGCGAAAAGGTGACATCCTTTGACAGTCTCAAAGACATTTGGTGAGATATCAGGCTGGGCTGGGAGGTGTGACTGGGCTAGAGACTGCTTCACTTTCTTCACATCAACAAGACACAGAGCCCTTTCTTCTCCTGAAAACAAAACCAGCCTCATTTCATCATGGGAAAACTCCTTATTCTCTATAAAAGTCTGTTCCATTACCTAAGCAGAAGCTCATGGTTACAGGCTGTTACTGTGGTAACATGCACAACGTACCATGCAGAATTCATTCCATGGTATTCCTATTAAAAGTGAAACAGAAAACTTAGAAAAGCAGACAGTAAATCCACTGGGAGAACAACCAATCTCTCCACGGATTATCAGTGTTGCTAAGGTTGAGATGATGACAGTAGCAGTGGCCCCATTAGGACACTATTCAGAATTACCCAGGAAGTTCTATTTTATCCTTCAGAACCTGAAGTAAAAGGTGGTTTGGCTTCTCTGTGCCACCAGAACCGGCAAGGGATTTCCAAGTGCCCTAATAAACTGCATTATAGACCAAGCCCAATTCCTCTCCAAAGTCTAGCAACAGAGTAACACTGACGTCTAACTTTGTGAGAGATTCATTTTGCCCATTGCTTTTTTCCTCTGGAACAAATAAAGCATGGACAGCTTAAATCTTGACAAGGGGAAAAACACAGAAGCAGCAGAACAAAAGGAAGAATTTGTTTTTCATTCCCTACAAATGTCATTTAGACACTTGATAATTTGGGCTTTTAGCTGAAGATACGCCCTAACGTTCAGCATGCCTACATCAGTGTGGGAAGGATTATCTCTGGAAAACCACAGATGGAGAGATTAAAGCTGGTGTTGTTTTCATAAGGGAATCTTAAACCATGAAAGAAGTCCCAATTTCGTTACATGAATTAGTGTGTAGAGCAAGTTAACAGCTGTTGGCCTTAGGTCGTGGTTATCACATCATGGTCCTCAAATGATTAACTACATTAAAGGAGAGGCTCTCTAGTGATTAGGAAGGTACACTCACTGATCAACTCAACACTTCTTAAACAGAACTCAAAATGATGACAGAAAATGTCTTCTCTGGTCCCTCCCTCAGCTTTAGAAACTGATAATTCACTTTTTGAAGATTTAACTGAGCCTTCATTCACATCTTCATTTACTTCAAGAAAGCCCCAGACAATGCTGTGTTAACCACAGGAGGTGATTCCTGACAATACACTGATAAAAACGGGAATAAAGCCTGTACTGCATCCAAAGGAAAGCTGGGCCCTTTGGCACTGCAGTACAAAGCCATTGCCATCTGTTAACGGCAGGACAAATGGTAACGTAAAGCCCCCTACCTGCTATCATGAGTAGCTTCTCCAGATCCTTGATGAGATGAATTTGGAAAACAGCACCCATTCCTGGGATGTGCGTTAAGGAATTCTTCAGTACATTTAGGGCATAGAGACCTTCTTCTGCCCCCACCAGTACTACCTACAGTGACAACAGGGAGAAAAAAACAGCATTACATGAGGATAACAAGGAACACTCCAGGAGCAAGCCTGGACAATCCTGTTTACCAGTGAAGAGAAGAAACAAAGCAACAATCAGGTTTGTAATGGCATGTGTTGCTGTTAAGCTGCCATTTCCATGAATGAAATAGCCAATACTCAGAAAGGCTCAGCTAAACATTAGCATTACCTGGTCACTGAAGGGCATTGTGCAATTTATATCCAAACGGTCTTCACCCTCCAGCTTCAGCAGGGAGTTTCCCAGCAATTTCTGCAAATGACAAAAGAGATGTATTTTTTTGGAGTTAATCTTGATGTCTTTACTAGCATTTTAACACTGTAAGGTCATCATTTCAGACAGGCAAAATGCTTGGCACAGATGTCTTTTTCTCAGAACACTAAATGCTGCAGGGAAACCTCCTACAAAAGCATTAGTAAAGTTTTATCTGCCTGAAACATGGTTAGGAAACCGATCAGAATGAACTTAACCTCAGACAGAGCTGATTGCTGTCCCTATCCTTTCCATTTCCCCCAGTCTCCTGCACTGGAGCAGTAAAATTTTCCTAGGGGAAGAATTAACAAAGAAGTCCAAATGCTGGAGGGAGCATGTATTCTTCTGAGAGACAAAAGGAATGCTAGCATGAGAAAAGAGATGATTTCCTGCTAGTCAGATGCTCCCCTCCCTAGGGCTAACATGCTCATATGCAAATGCCATAGAACCAAATCTCCTTTTATCAGAAAATAGAGAGTAATCAGTGCAACAACGATGAAAAAGGCTATTGGAAACCAAAATAAATCCACTTAACCGCTTCTTCTTACCAGGAATAAAACTTAAACACACGCACACACACCTCCCCCCCTCAAGAAACAAAACCCCTGACTCAGTAAGAATGGGAGAGGGAGCATTTTGCTTCCTTTTGTTTAATGTTTGCTCACTCTAGGTGGTACGTTATGGAACTGGATTTAAACCATGTCCTGACTGCTCGCTCTTCTTTTTCTGTTTGCTGGAATTAGAGAGATCTAATTCTGGGATCCTCTTACTACACTTCCAAGTCTGCAGCAGGGTAGTGCAGTATAAAGCATCAGTCATACAATGAACTAGTTCCTGGTACTCATTGCCGCTCGTCAGGCAGAAGTAACAACTTACCTGCAGTTAAACCTCAGAATGTCAAATACCGACAAAACACTTTTCAAACCTCTGCTCCCTCCCAGAATATTTTATGATTAAATGAAACTTTTATACTCACAGCATCAGCCTCAGCTTTTTCTCTGGAAACTCTCCCACCTGCCACTATTGATTCCAGTGCTGTGACCCAGCGCTGTTTGTCAGGGAAGCTGGGTGCTAACAGGTAGAGTGTTCTACCAGGCCAGCAAGTGGTGTGTGGATGAGACTCCAATTTTAGGATATATGGCACATCTGAGATGTTATATAGATAGAATAAGACTTAGATTAGTTTTTGGAATATTGTCAGTGGACTTAAAATCAACACCTTTCAGCCTCATCGGAGAGAAGTTGTATTTATCATCACGTGTTACCATGGCAATTTATACATAGGTTTCTCCTTTACAAGGTCCTGCACAGGCTAGCTACTTAAAGCTAAATATCAGCTGGATGTTTGCAATCCATACAGTGCTGTCTTTACTAAATAAAAATAACTTCTCACCTTTTATTCAAAAGAGAAAGACATTTCAGCAGGAAAAACACCCACAAAACCAGCCACTTGACTAAAGTTTTCCCTGTACTGTTCAAGAAAAATCTGGTTATGGAAACCTTTGTTTTTAACAGTCTGTATGCTTTAATGTTAAAGTCAAGACATACATAAACTTATCATTGGTTCTATTCAGTACATACAAATGAAAACATCAACATTTTGTCATAACAACAGACTGTACACACCCCACAGTATTTCTAATTCATGACTTTCTGGTACGAGCACAATGGTGGTATGAATTATGACAATTCACACTTGAGAGAGAGCATTGAGAGAAGGAATTTAAATCAACCGAGTGCTTTTGAGTATGTTACAAAACTCTTCAAATTTACTTCCATTTGGCTTGATGATGATATTATTCACAGTTCAGCTACCATGACAGAAGCAACAGCCCATGTGTAACTAAATCTAGACGACTGAGCTATTCACCTAATTCAAGTAGAGGTAACCTCAAAATGGCACAGTTACAGAATGAAAGTTAAAGGGAGAAAATTCTGTTCAGTCAAACAGAATGCCAACTGATGGCAAGCCAGAGGAAATCCATTTGACCTCATCTACGTCAGATTCTCACCTGTCTTTGCAGTATTGGTAAGTTCAGTAGCTCCTACAGCTCCGTGCACAGTTACGTCGCCGTCAGGAAGGCAGAGCTCAAATTCCTCCAGAGGCCTCTGTCCAGCTGCAGAGAGAATGGGGAGACAGATGAGGAAAGAACGAACAAGTAAGCAGCAAGAGAACAATTGTGATAGCAAACTGAAGTGGATACACACTGGATGCTTACAGAAAACACACTGCATGTTCACAGCTGGATTACTATGACACACCAGCTGATAAACCTGTTAAGGAGCTAGAAAAACTACACTGCCTTATTACAGAAAATTTAGCTAAATTAATATGGCCACAGCAAGCAGGAACAACCTTTAAGCCTCTCAGCTCACCAAACAGCTGAAGATTAAAACACAAGTTCTTCTTAGAAATGCCAAGTTACCTTCTCTTGCTTCTGCATCATAAATGAGCACTTTTGTTCCTTCTAGGACAATATACTTCCTGTCCCAGCCCTGTTGCCCACGTTTATTATTCCTAAACAAAATAAGCACAAAGTTACGTTGGAATTTCTGCCCGGATAAAACAAGCATGCAACTCCTAGAAAGATAAATTTCAGTGGTAGTAATTGTAATGGGCAGGTACTGATTATCCCATTGTAAGAGCCAGGATAATACAACAAACAGTTCCAAACATTTCAGCACCTGATACGGCACCAAGAGTCATGTTTATACCTTGGCACCTTCATCCATCCTTCAAGCCTTAGACTGCTGCTTGGCTCCTTCAGCTGCAGACCAGGAGAATTCATTTTATCCCGGCAGAATGCTTCAGAGAAGTGCGTGGCATATTCTGCTGGCAGTCCACAAGTAGCTGGCAAGCAAGTTGAGCATTTTGGGTGACACATCACCTGGCATTCTGACAAAAGGACAGAGAAAAACTTCTGTTATGTGACAAAAAAAAATCATGACAGAGCTGCCTCATGTTCTAACGCAAGCCCCAGCTTTCCAAAGAATCTCCTGCTACTCTAAGCCATCAGATGTTTTCTGATGTAGAATGTTTGCACCAACCAGTTTCAAAGTCTTCATACTTGGTTCTTTCTTCAGCTTTCACTGAAAATCTGTTCTAGATGGCTGGTGCTTTTCCATTCTCCCATCCAGTGACACTCTGCTCGAGCACACGCTCTGCTCTTACCAAGACATTTAGATGCTTGTCTTCCAAAGTGCACTGTATCCAGACACACGGCACATTTCGTCGCTCTCATGTTTAGCCCCACGTTGAAGCGATGTGGGATATTGTGATGCATCCGCTCCTTCAGGCGCCGGCTGTACTCTGGAAGGGACAGGATTTATTATCAGGATGAGCACTGGGATAGGGATGAAAATAGAGAGTAGATTTTGGCATTTTAAGGCCAAAGTAATAGAAAGGGACTACATATCTCTATCAAAACTCTGCTGAACACAGACACTCCTTCTCTTTGCAATCTGTAAATCTTAAGCAACATTACCACTTCAGCAATGACCCGATACAGATGCACAGAATGTGCTGCCTGAGCACAGACTGTAGAACTGACGTGGCTAATGGTTGGTGTAGCAAGATTACATCAATCAAACCACCTAAATTTCAAGTCTGCGCTCAGCTCTAGTTCTCACAATGTGCTAAACTAATCTCTCAATTTTGCTTATAGCTCAAAACTCTTCAATACCTATACTGTTGTGACCAACACACAGAAGGCCTTCTTCATACAGCCAACCATCAGTGCCAGCAGATCTTAAAGCATTCCTACAATCCCTGTTAGTGTATCTCTACCAAGCAAAGTCTATCCTCCAATGCATGGTCTTTTACTGGTGAACATGATTCTCTTCCCTGCCCATGACCTGCCCCTGAGGACATCTTCCCATGCCAGTGTTACCCATCCTCGCAGTGCCCTGTGCCTCAGCTGGCTGCACTCGCTGCTCCAGTTTGTGGGTTCTGGATTTTTCCAGCTAAAGGCTGGAGGTTTTAGTTCTGAGTCTCAGGGAATATTGGTTATCTAAGAACAGCTGAGCAGAGCCCTCAGTCCTTTAACTTTTTGGGATGACCCTTCTCCCCTTTATCTCAAGAACACCAAAAAGTATCCCTTTTTCTAGTTAACAGGAAATATTGTAATATTGTCTTTGACTTGGTATCTTGTACGCCTAACCAAAGTCTTTTCCCTTTACCAAAAGGTCTTGATAGAAACATCCTGATAAGCAGAACAAATCAACAGTTTAGATAATTAAAAATACTAACTGCTAAGGAAACAGCTATGAATCCTTTATATCAACGCAGAAAGCAGTACAGAAAACATCCTCCTCTGAAGAAACACATGCTCTTTAAACAGCTGCTGCTAATAATTACTGCTCAAGAAATAAATCATATAGTCCAAATAGAGAATTTTAAACAGTAAAGCAAAAGGTATCATTTAATATTCCTAGCATGAAAAATATCTGGTTCTGAAATTAAAAAATATAAAGAAGAATAAAAAAAGAGATGGCACTGAAATAGGAGACAGGAAAACAGTAACAGAGGAGCCCGCCAAAACCTACCCTCTGGTGTGGAAGACTCCTTCCTGCGACTGGAGGGTGGAGCTAGCAAACTGATGGGAGTAGGCTGATGCTCTGGTGAGCGGACTATGGCAGACATGATGATCTGCTGCCTGGCTGTGCCTGGAGTAGATGGATGAGGGTGGTCTGATATCTTCCGATGAGCAGCTATAGATGAGATAAATGCCACTCGTTAACACAAGCGGTATGAAACCCTCATTCATAGCAGTGGTTCTGTGTAACCATTCAGTGGTTACAACCCGCAGATAGAAGTCTAGCTTTATTGCACCTTCACAGCAGTAGGCAAGAATTAAACAACTTATGTTACTGCTAGAGTGATACACAATTAAAGGCATGTTTTCAGACCAAAAACGTGCGTCTCCTTCCAGATCCACCTTTTCTGTTAACCCCTACCTTCTTCACGAGCAGATCTGAGTTCAATGCGTGTTTTCTGTAGAGCCTCTTCCAGCTCAGCAGAACGAGCCTTCTCCTTCTCCAGTGCCACTTTCAGCTCATTGTATTGCAGGGGAACCTGTGTGGGTAAAGAAGGGTCCTCTTTCCGCCGACTAAACAGGCCCTAGCAACAGAAACACACAGACAACTCCTAACTCCTAGCAAGAGATGGCTTAAACTAGGCAAAGTGCAACTAGCTAGTGGCAGTCCGGCCAGAGGGCCTAATGGCAATTGTTATGCGTAAGGATGGATTTTTAGTTCATATTGGCACTGGAAAGAAAATGTTGAGATATGGATTAGTTTAAAGAGGGACTTACATTACCTGTTAGTACTCACACCTTGAGTTTCCGAAAGCATCTAAACAGAGGATCTCAAAATACGTAGTTAAAATTAAATTACTTAAATCAAAATGACAGAACGGCTCATGACAAAGATGCGACACAAGTCACATCACCTGACTAATCAATCCTATGCTCTAACTACAAGACAACCACTCTACAAACACGATGTGCTCATACACACATACATACTTACCAGTAAAAACAAAGCATGGCTAAAATTCTGTATTCCTACAGCCTCACTGAGCTGTAGCTACTGGGTTGTAACCTAAGTATTGTAGGAATAACAAAATCCTGGAAAAGCCACAAAGAACACATTGTGCCTAGTAAAGCTTGTATTCAGCATCTCAGAATGCTCTTAAATGAGGGCACACAGTGAGTGTTACACAAAGAAAGAGAACACTATATTATGAATATACATAACTAATCACAAAACCATCCTTTTGCACTGTGCCTCTTCAATCTCTTTCACCCACCTTTTTCTTTTTCGCTGGTTGGTCCATCTTTGCTTGCAAGAAATCAATGAGTTTGGTTTGCTGGGAAATAGTACCCTCCATTTTCACTTTTTCATGGGAATAGAGAACCTGGGAACCACACACACGTTAGACATTCTATCTTAATAGAATAAACAGATAACTCAAGAACAGAAGAGCTAAAAACAGTGCAAGGAAAATATCACACAGAAACAAGTGGGTCACATCCTACAAAAACCCACAAACAGGGACCGGGTTTTAGGATGTGGAGCACAGGGTCTGGCACCGGTTTCCTCACCCTCACCTGAATGTTTTCCAGCTGATATTCCAGGTCACTTCTTTCAGTCTTCAGAAGATCTGCTCGATCTAGAGCCTCTTGCAGGCCTTGAGTTAAGCGGAAGATGTGATTCTTTTGCAGATCCATTTGCTGCTGCAGCTTTGCCTGCTGTTAACAGGAATAGAAAGGCCAGTTTTTTGCTTTTGTTGTTTGTTTGGCTTTAAATATAAAAGCTATTGAATGTTATCACTCTTTGTAAAATAAGCATCCTCTCAGATGTCTGTAAACAGACAATTCTTTACAAGCTGGGAAGTGACAATATTCTAGAAGTCTCCCTTCCTTTCGGAAGGCATTATGACTAAACAAGCATTTCTATGTATTTTATCTTAAGCTGTAGCAGCACCACTTCTTTCAACTGCACGTTCATTTGCTTTATTTGCTTTTTCAAGCATTTAAAATCTTGCAATTGCTAATAAGACTGCAGATACACAGAGAATTTCTTGATGCTGTTTTCTCAAGCTCTGTACAATCACCAGAAGCCATCACAAGACTTTGTAAATAAAACAATCTTTCCTATAAGCCAGCATAAACTCCTTCCTCTACAGTCATAAGAGATAAGGAAAATAATGTCCAATTATTTACATATTTGTCTCAAATTAATAACAGAAAAGGGCATCTAGAATTATAGAATGGTTTGGGTTGGAAGGGACCTTGAAGCTCATCCAGTTCCAACCCCCTGCCATGGGCAGGGACACCTTCCACTGGAGCAACTTGCTCCAAGCCCCTGTGTCCAACCTGGCCTTGAACACTGCCAGGGATGGGGCAGCCACA
>JBCJKH010009564.1:0-17343 GCA_039877255.1 Loriculus beryllinus | reverse complement strand
GGGCAGCCACAGCTTCTCTGGGCACCCTGTGCCAGCGCCTCAGCACCCTCACAGGGAAGAGCTTCTGCCTAATGCCTGAATATGTGTGTGGCTTGTTTCTGGTTTTGGTTTTAAAGGCTGGAGGGTCTCTTGGATGCATTTGCTGCGTAGCTGGAAGGACCAGGACAAGAGATAAGCAGCCTCTGCAGCACTGGAACGTTAAAGCAGGGAGCTGCTGGGTGGTAACCTGCTATATCAGTCTGGGGGCAGCTGACTGCCCCTCTCACGTTCTCGCCTTTGGGTGATAGTGACACGTGCTCAAAGGCTGTTAACTCAGGAGGTGATAGCAAAGAGGGAGATAGGGCACTTCTCAGTGCCAGGGCTGTGGTGTTCTCCCTGGAGCTGTGTCTTAGCTGCATTTAAACAGCAGAGAGCTGGACACGTTTTCTGCCAGCTGCAGCAGGGCTTGACATTAAGTTAAACACATGTTCATTTTCTTGCCCCTTTCTCATCTGACATGATAGACCCACCCACAGTGCTGGTTACTGCAGTTGGAGAGAGCTGCTGTTTGCTTTGGAGCAGGTGCACTTGCAGGCAGGACGCTGCTCCTCACCTCCAACCAAGGGAATGTCTCTTCTGATCTACCACCATGCCTTAGCATGGCTGGGGAAACACTGGAAAAGCTTCCATTTTCCTCTTCTGATGTGGATCCATCTCTTTTCTACTGCTTGGCATAAATAGGCAGGTATTTATCCCACCCTTGGGCTGAATGAGTGCTCCCAGTCTTGTTTGGGTGATGCTTATCTCTTGGCAAGTATGAGCATTTATATGGGGAGAGCTGTGCTCTGTTTTAAACTGGCTGAAAAGTTAAGTCTTTCCTGATTATTCAAGCTTTGGATGCCTGAGATGTTATGTAGTGGAGATGCCTCCTTTTTCATCAAACAGTGCTGGTGCTTTCACCTGTTGAGGAGTGGCAGGTCATCAGCGTGCTTCTGCAGGGTTGTAGGCACAGCTGGCCCTGTGTATCTGAATAACTTGGAATGCTCTCTGGCTCTACAAAGCCGTAAAGGGCGAAGTAAGATCCAGTCCTCTTTGTTCAGCCACATATAACCTGACCCCCAGGTTGTCATTGGTAGTGTTTTGCTTTCTAAGTAGATGCCACACTGTGAAGAAGAAGCTGGGGGGAATCACACGGAGGCTCTGCAGCCAGATGTGCTGAGCTGTCTTTCCAGCTGTGGCCTGGCAAACAGACCAGCCTTACAGCCAGCATCCCTTGTAGGGGGGTCTCAGAGTGGGCTCGAGGAGAATACTCATCCTCCCACTGTGGAAAGGGAACTGCAGTGCTGGTGAAAGAGAAGGTTGTCTGCACCTGCAGAGCCAGAAGAGGTAACGGGAAGAGATGTGTGCCCAGACATGGAGAGCTGGGGGGAGTTTCTCAGACCATAGGTCTGAAATGCATTGTGGTTTTGGTATATCAGTCTCCTCCTTCCATCTTTCTCTTTGAACTGCACACTTAGTGCTTTTTAAGAATAGAGCTTGGCAGCAGTCAGCTGCACAGTCCAGTTCCTTATAAATATTTGATTCAGAAAGACCAGTTCCCTTGTATCTGTAGGTGCTTTGAGGTGGGTCTGTCAGTTCTGTGAGATGTCTGTGCCCTCGTGTGAGTTGTCTCTGACTACTTCCTCAACACTTTGGTTGCAATAGAAGTAATTCCAGTGCATGCTCAGGTTATCCTTGCTTGCTCTGAAGGTGATAGAGCTCTGAGAGCATTGGTATACATGACCTAGGTGTTTGGACTCAATAGAATGGTAGTTCTGCATCTATAATTGTGTTTATCTCTCCACAGCCTGTGGAGGCAACAGATGATGCCTTCTGGGACCAGTTCTGGGCAGACACAGCTACTTCAGTGCAGGATGTCTTTGCCCTCGTACCAGCTGCAGAGATCCGGGCAGTGAGAGAAGAATCACCTTCAAACTTGGCAACTTTATGTTATAAGGTAAGGTTAGTGCTGCCTTATTCCTTACTTCAAGCTGGCAGATCCCAGAGGGATGTGGAGATTGTCACTGTACAAGTGTCTGGATGAAGTTTGAGGGAGATCTTAAGACTTCTTTTCCTCCTTCTATAACATCAGGGTATTCCTGATGCTGCTTCTGGTGTTGCCCTGTCTTGTGTGCAGCACAAGGCACATGGATGCACATTTAATGCCCTCCAGGGCTGGCAAATTGTCAAGCTGGTGAGCAACAGCCTGAGACTTCCTCTGCCTGGGAAAGCCCAGGTGTTAATCATGCTCCTGATTTGAGCCACGTAGAGAGTAGCCTTGAATCTGTAGTACTGGGAGTATTTGGAATGGTGTTTTCCCAGTTTAAAATGGTTGTTGCCATCCTGGTTTTCTTTCCTGCTGTACAAAATGTGGTGAAACTTCCAGAATCACAGTGAAGGTGTCTCTGATTGGGGATTGTGCCACACACAGATGCCTGTGGTAAATGTTGAGAAAGAATATAAAAGTGAGGGGAAATGAAACAGTTCTTTCCTAGTACTGTTTCCTGGCTTCTGGCATCAGCAGCTTGAGAACAGAGAAGGGCTGAGGAGACCTCTCCTGACCACAAAACCCCTTTAATTCTGTGTTCTTTATACCCCCAAACCAAGACTAAAATATGGGCTTTTTTCCCTACTGGAAACAGATGTGTTGGAAGACCTGGGGACTGCAGAGCAGCTTAACCAGGAGCCTTGGATGTTTGGATATCAGGGTCAGAGGAGCCTGCAGACTCATGCAGTGCTTTTGCCAGGCTGAGGGCTGTGGCCTGTGCCATGTGCAGTGTGCCACTGGACTTAGCAATGCTGCATGGTCATGGAGAGCACAAGAGCATGGCTGAAATGTCTTTTGCAGTTATGGCTACAGGCTCAGGCTGTACAGAGTTATAAATGGGCCTGAAAGAATAGTTAAGCTCAGTCACAGAGTAGTGTGTGGCCAAATTGAGACTCCACAAACAGCATTTAAACAGCCATTAATGCAGTGGTGCAGACTGGCAGTCAGTGACCCAAGCAGCCTGCTAGGAAAACATGCAGGACACATGACCTCATGAATTAAATAGCAGTGAGGTGAATCCTTGCTAAATGCTTTGGCTTTCATTCCCTCTTTGCTTCCCCTTGAGATCAGGGAGTAAGAGCAAGTGGGTGCAGCTGGTGGGGGAAGGAGCTGCCTGTTCCTGTGTGTGGGTAAAACCTACTGCTGTCTGCTGGGACTGTGGTTGGTGCCTGGCAAAGACCCACAGCCTGTTCTGGAAGACCCAGTGCCTGTCCCCATTGGCAGGTTCAGCAGTGACTGGATGGACTGCAGAGACTCAGCACAGAAGCTCTTTCCAGAGCACCAGTCTTGTTCACAGGAAACCTGAGCTGCCACCCTCCTGTGCAGCAGGGCCTTGACAGACTGTGCTGGAGCCTGTATCTGTGCACTAAACAGTCACAGGCAGCAGCTTTGCTCCCACCTCCTGAGTGAGGAGAGGTTCCTGCTGGAATCACAACAGCACATACAGAGCTGTCAGACCTGTTTCTGTGCCATCTTCCCCTGCCAGCACCTCACGTCGTGCAGCGCAGTGCTGTGCCTTGCTTCTGCCTGGGTCTCATGTGCTTGAGATTAATCTGATCTGCTCTTTTCAGTGTGTGGTGCCATGGAGCAGTGCTGGAGGGAGCCTTCTGGGGCTGTGTTTCACATGGCATGGCACATGTGCTGCATAGATTAACCCTGGTGTGTGAGGTCTCTTTGAGTGGCACAGCAGAAATTCAGGAGGCTCTGTTTAACATCGTTACCCCTATTTCTGCAGTGTTTCAAACAGCAGCAGCATCGGTACCATTGAACCCTGAGAAAATGGGCTCCGAGAGCTGCTTATAACTGAGGGTGTCACCAACAGGGCAGCCCTGCCCAACTCTTGCTAACTTGTGTACCTGCCTTGGTTTTGTTTCCTTCAGGCTGTGGAGAAGCTGGTGCAGGGAGCAGAGAGCGGCTGCCACACTGAGAAGGAAAGGCAGATCATCCTGAACTGCTGCCGGCTCCTCACCCGCATCCTGCCTTACATCTTTGAGGACCCAGACTGGAGAGGTTTCTTCTGGTCGACTGTCCCAGGAGCTGGCCGAGGAGGGGTCTGTCTCTTAGCATTTCTTCTTTCTTTAGACCCTATGTACACTTGGGAGCAACTTTATTCCAGTTATTTTTATTCTGTCAAAAATCAGATGACACCTTCTAAGTTCTTTTCTTTCCTTTGATTCTTTCTGTTCTTTCTCTCCCCCTCAGCTGCTTTGTTTCTGCATCATCTGAGTATTTCACGTGAGTTGTAGCTGGAGGAGAGCAGTGGTACGTGAGAGAAGGTTTTTCCAGTGTAACTGAAGGTGTGAACATGAGAGCAGTACTAGATGCTGTATGACTTTGACTGCAATGACCTTGTTCCATTAACTAAAGTTGATTTAAGGTTAATGTCAAATTGAAACAGAGTGTAGTTTCCACTGACTTTACAATGTCACATTTAAAGCAATCAGTGCCAGAGAAGCTCTCAGCATCATTACTGAGCACTCTGTTATGAGCTGAGTGATACAGTTTTAACCAGGAGTGTAGCCACACAGATGAAGCCTATAACTGGGCAAGAGTGGTTAAAGAATTAGGTACTGTTCCTGGCTCTGTCAGTGATGAGTATAACCTTAGGGGAGGCTCTGAACCTGCCTATGTCTCTGCCTGGAGAGCAGGCACAATAGTGCTCTTCTGTGTCTCTCACAGGAATGGGATGAAACTGCTTTAGGATCTACTGCAAATAGGAGAAGCAGTGTTGAAAACACAGCTGAGTTAGGCTAGGAATACATGTGTGACTACTTGCTCTCTCAGCAGCTGCCTCTCTGTGCACAGAAAGCTCTCTCTTATGAGTTCCTGAACCTGCAGGTCAGCATGGCTGTACTGAAGAGTGTGGTTTCCCTGAATGCTCAGTTGCACTGCAGTGTCTTTGGGGATGGATATAAAGGGTTGTCAGTGGTTGGTACAGAACAAACCTTGCACCTTGAGCTGTCTGTGCCCGTCACTTCTAATCTGTTTTGCCTGAGGCCACTTCAAGGGGAAGTTCTGGGTGGTGGAACGGGAAGTCTCTGCTAGCCCTGCTCTGTTGTGTGATCTCTGATGGGGAGGGTGGTGGTTGTCCATCCTTTCATCCCTGCAGGGGCCAGGGAGTGCTAAAGAGGCTTAACAATGGAGGAGCTTGTTCTGGGAAGGAACATGCGGGGTGCCTGGAGCTCTGATCCAGCCAGGCTGTTGTTACTACTGTTTCTCCACCTTGTTCAGCACCTAGAAGAGAGAGTCTCAGCTTTATAGTGATCCAGCCCATTGCACGTGTGAACCCTCCTGCTGTTTGTACCTTCTGAATGTCAAGGAACTGTTGTGATTCAGTGTGCTTCATCCTTTAACCATGTGCAGAAGCAGCTCTAAGGCTGGCTCAGCTACCTGGCACAAATAACAGAGACATTAAGGGAAGCTGGAGCTATATCTAATCTAGAGGCAACAGCTTTGCTGTCTAGAGGCTGATGTCCCTTTGGGAACCAAAGGGGAAGATGGTGGTTACATTAGTAAATGTCTCTGCTATTATCTTTCACATGCCCCATGGTGCAGTGATGGATGGCAGAGCTCCTGGATTATGAGTGCCTCCCTCTTGTGAGGAAGTCTGTGCTGTGTACTGGTCTGTTGGTTTGGTGTGTGTCACCATTTTGGATGTGGTGGTACCCAGAGCCTTCAGGTACTTCTTTTCCAGCAGCCAAGGTGATCTTAGCAAAGATGGTTCTTGGAAAAGAAATCCCTTTGGACTCTAATACTTATCGTTTCATCTCAGACTGAGAGCCCAAGTAAAAGCATCTTTGCTGTGCTGGCTCCATCCATGCTCTCTGGGTTTCTCCTTACATCTAGGATCTGTTTGGCAATAGGCTTCCTACTGTTGCTGAGGCAGCCACACAGGTTGTTATCTCCCTTAGCTGCCTACTGTGATTGAAGAGTTGTGTGTTGTGTTCAGGCTGACAGAGGTCTGGCTCGGATAGATAAGCTCCTGCCATTCCTGCTCCCTGCCTTTCCCGGCAGCACTAGTGTGTGGTGGGGAAATTCTCCCATCCAGGATGCTCTTTGACAAGCAGGATCTGGGAAGGTTTCCCATGGCAACGGCTGTAGAGGAGTAGCCATGCATGAGTCCAGTGATTGCTTTGAATGCTGGAGAGGGCAAAATCCTCTCTGCTGTCATGCTTCCTCTGCCATGGCAGGTTTAGGCAGCCCCTTGCATGATGCATGCAGCTTCTCCTGGTTCTGTAGCCTCCAGTTCTGGGCTGCCCATGTAGGACTTCAAGAGGTTTTACACCTTATTGCTGCTGGCTGGCTTCTTGTTATCACTGTCTCTGTGCACCATCCTAGTCACCCTCCTTCATGACTGTAAGACCCACTTCTCTGTCAATGGTTCTCTTTCCTTTTGTCTCCAGTAAGTCAAGCGTCTCCACTTGGCAAGGTCTAGTGCTACTCTGCTGTTTCCCCAGCGTCTCTAAGTCTGTCTGCTCAGTTTGGTGTCATTAAAGAGCTTATTCCTGTTTAGTCATCACCTTCCAAGGGGGAATTTCTTTCCTGTACAGGCTGGGGTTTGTCCCTATTGTTCCTTTGTAACTTCTTGCCTCCTAGCGTATTCCTGGGGTGTGTATCTTCTCTTGCTGTGTTATACTGGTGTTCCTGTGTGCTCTTTGCTAACCTGGGCTGACAACACCTTCCATGTTTCTCCCTGCAGGGAGATGAAGATGATGAAAATGCCCGGCCCCTGGCTGAGTCTCTGCTCCTTGCTGTCACAGATCTGCTCTTCTGCCCTGACTTCACTGTGCAGAGCCACCGGAGGAGCACAGTGGTAAGTTGAGGTTATAGAGGTAGATGGGGTTATAGAGGTAGATCAGCTGCATGGTGGGGGATTCCCTGGAGAATCCCAGCAGCTCCCTGCAAACCTGCAGGCAGGAAAATAGGGAGTTGCTGAGCTTGAACCCACAGTGACCGATACTGACCAACGTTTTGGGTTCACTGTGGTGGGGTTTGTACCTTCTAAAACAAATGTTCTGAGGCAGTTGGATGAGTCTCAAATGGAGTGGCTGGCACCTACCCCTACACTATGGAAACGTGCCTGTGCTGGCAAACAACTGCTCTTCTGTTGTTGTCAGAGACCTTTAGCACTGCTCCTTTCACTGGCTATTTAGTCCAGAAAGGGCAGGAAGCAGCTGTTTGCTTGATCACGGGTGCTGTGATCTGAATGAGTAGATTGTCTCTGTTGTGTCTTTCCACCTTCTCTTCCTCTTTGCATCATTGCAGCAAAGACAAATGTGCTGTGGTCCTTACGGTGACTGTCTTTGGAGGAGTTCCCTGAAGCAGGGATCTCTTACCAGGTTAGCTAAGGACAGGTTCTGATGCATCTCCTTCCCTGCCTTCCAGTGACTCTGTGGTGTTTATTGTAGGCTCAGTCTAGAAAGAGAAGTGGGTAGCCCTCCTTTTTGATATAGCTATGAAGTAAACTAAAAATGAGCATTGTACACCACTGTGTATTTGATGGCTGCAAAACCCCCTGACAAACTTGAGTGCTAAACTCCTTGCTTGATGTTTCTGGGTATTAGAAATAGAATTGAAATCTGTAATCTGGGGGTGAAGGGGCAGATTCTTCCTGGAAGAGCCCCCTGTCCACACTGCATGTGTGGTTTCACCCTTGGCAGAAGCCAGCCTGGTGTTCTAGGACCCTGGACAACTTGAACTAGACAATGAATCAGGATTGCTTTATGTTCCTTGCTGTTAGCTGCCTGTCTGCTGCCTGCAACCTTTGTAGTCTTTGCCTAGCTTCTTCCCTCCCTGGATCTGCTCTGACTGCAGGTTAAGAGCAGAGAGGTGGGTACAGCCCCCTCATATTCATGGCAGAACAACTTGTGGCCTCAGAGACACAGTTCATGGTGGAGGGTTGCTAAAGCAGAATTGAGAGGAAGCATAAGAACTAGGGAGGGAATGGGCAAAGGAGCATGTACTTGCAAGCCTGAGCTTTCTGAAGACATCAGCACCTGCTTTGTTGGGCCTGGGAGTCTGCTGTAATGCTGGTATCACCAACGTCTCGGTTGCCCTCAAGACCTGAAGAAGGTCTTGCCTTTGTGGAAGGGAGAGAGGTGATGCAGTGGGAACCCAGGGTAATTAGAAGCAGTCCCCTGATCTCTTCTCCCTAAATGCAGGGAGGAAAAAAAGGAGGAGATAGAATTTGCTTAATTAAACCCCAGAAAAGAGACAGTCAAAGTGTGCCAAGTGCACTTGATGCAAACATATTCATCTGGGCACTTGCTCCTGCTGGTTCCTGGAGGGTTGGCAGGTGGTTTTCAATGGCAGCAGAGCTGCTTCAACCCTAACAAAGAAGGGCAAACTGCTGTGGTTCATCTCCTCAGGTTGCAAAGCAAGAGTCTGGGAATCATGCCAGTGGCTGTCAAGGGCCTGGGAGGGTTCTCACTAGGAGAAATAACTTATTTGCAGTCACCTTCTTGCTTTCCCCTCTGAAAGCAGTCACAGCCATACCTGCTTCTGTTATACATGAGGATTCATTTGATGCTTCTCCTGTCTTAGGGGTACAGCCACTGTGAGACACCATTATGTGGGTAAGCTCCACATGATGTGCCCTGAGGTAGGGTTAAGATGTCAAGCAGCACCCTGTGTGGTGCTGTTGATCTGCACAGGAAAAGCCCTGACTTGGTTTGTATTTCATGAGATGGGGAGGAGAAGAGAAGGTGATGCATCCCATAATGAGAACAGAACATAGTTTGCATCCTTTGTCATCAGCTGACCCTTCCCAGTAGAGGCTGCTGGCACTGCACCTTAGCATGCTAGAGGAAAGCCCTCATTCTGCATGGTGCTCAGTGCATGTTGAAGATGAGGCCCTCTCTCTGGGGTGCTCCCTGGGTGGTGCTGGTATGTACAGTCAGTGTCTGGATGCTTCTCTTCTGGTTTCTTTGGTACTGCTGAAGAGAGGGGCTGAACTGCCTTGGGTACCGCTAGTGCTGTCAGCTCTGGCTCTCGCCTTCTGTAGTCCAACCTCTTGTTTCTCCCACAGGACACAGCAGAAGATATCCACTCCATTGACAGCTGTGAGTACATCTGGGAGGCAGGAGTGGGCTTTGCTCATTCTCCACAGCCTAACTACATCCATGACTTGAATAGGTAAGAGGGCTGCAGAGGCAGAAGGGAAAAGAGGCTGCGTTCAGGAGAGAGGCTGTGGGGGAAACGGATTCTCCTTGGCTCCTTGGTTGTCTGTGATTCCCAAGGGGCTTTCTGCTTGCTCTAAAAGCTAACAGGACTGGCAACAGGAAATAAAACCAGCTGACCTTTTGAATAGCTTCGTGTAGTATGATATGGGAGTCAGAGTGTCTGCAACAGGAACTGGCAGAGCACTGCTGCTTTGAGAATGCCTAGCAGCTCTGTGCTATATTTCCTTTTCATAAAGCAGCAATTCTGCTGAACTTTGCACCAGTGACAACAATATTGCTTATGAAATGGAATAGGCTTAATTCCCTGTGGTGAGAGTTCTCTAGATGGGGCTGAGCTTTCCTTATGTTCTACTCTGGGCTTCCTGCACGCAGTCCCTGCTCCTGAATGGCTCCAAGCCTCAGCTTCTTATACAATCATAGAATAGTTAGGGTTGGAAAGCACCTTAAGATCATCTTCTCTTCTTTCAGGACAGAGTTGCTTAAGCTGCTGCTGACCTGTTTCTCTGAGGCCATGTATCTGCCTCCCTCCTCGGACAGCAGCAACACCAACCCCTGGGTCCAGTTCTTCTGCTCTACAGAGAACAGGTGAGGGTGAAGAGGTGGGAGACTAGGTGCCAGGGGAGAAACACCTTCAAATCTCTCTTCCATGGAGTGTGTTGGTGATGGGGCACCATAGGACTTGCTACCTCCAACATGGAGGGATTGTTGTCCTTTGTCCCTATCTTGCACACATCCCATTATCATCTCTGCTTAGTGAGAATTGCTCCTCAGCAGCAGAAGGGGAGACTGAGCATGTTGCTCACTGGAGTTTGATGCAGAGCTGATCATGTCCTGTGGGAAAAGAGAGATGCTGTTCCCTGTAGACCGGTGTTCCTTCCTGGGAATGGTGGCGTGGCTCTGCTGTGGGCAGTGTCTGGTGTTGGTGGTGGATGCATGCTGCCCTCTAGTGACATTATCTCCTATGGGACTTCCAGCTCCTCAGGTTGCTCCCCCCGGAGCAGTCCTGAAGACAGACGATTTTGTCTTTCCGGAGCCTAGAGAGCTTTGAGGTCCTTTGCTCTTCACACAGTACTACACAGGATTCCTCTGGGAAGCCACTCAGCCTTGTTTACCTCTGCTTTCCCTCTCAGATGTAGTCCAGGAGACCAGCAGGGAGCTGCAGTGTCAGCTCTTGTCCCTGGGGCACTGTCATAAGTTAGAGGAGATGATTGTGTTTTATCATGACCCCAGACTGTCCCTCCCCAAGGCAGCTCCTTTCTCTTCCTGCTTCTGCCTTCTCCTAATGTCTTGTTCCTTTCAGACATGCGCTCCCACTCTTCACCTCACTCCTGAACGTCGTCTGTGCCTATGATCCAGTGGGATATGGGATTCCCTATAACCACCTGCTTTTCTCGGACTACCGCGAGCCCCTGGTGGAGGAGGCAGCCCAGGTGCTGATTGTCACTCTGGACTATGACAGCTCCACCAGTTCAAGTCCCACTGTGGATGGCACCACCACTGGCACGGCCATGGATGATGTGGATGTGAGTGAGACTGGGAGCTGTACTTGAATTCCTTGTAGTGATCTTGCAGCTGCTTATATTGAATGTTGACCTGTAGAGCCCTGCACCACTCCTCCCCTGGCACGTTGCTGCCTCTGCTTCTTTCCTGTAGGTCACTAAGCAGCTGTACATGACCAAACCATTAGGCTTTGGTCACTAACTTGAATCAAGAGCATATAAGTGAAAAGCCCCTGACTTTAGTGTTCCTGGAGGTACTCTGTCTCCTACCATTTAAAATGGGATCATTCAGAGTGGAAAGCTGAAATGAGACGTTAGCCCCAGTTACACTTTGCCTTCCTGAGTAATCCTTGTTGGCAGTAAGTGTTTCACTCCTTTTCTTTGCACGCAGCCTCCTGGACCAGACAATCTGTTTGTGAATTACCTCTCAAGGATACACCGAGAGGAGGTAACGTGCTCCTGTCCTGAACTGTTTCCTGTCTGCTTTCATGGTGATTGCATTAGCCCTGGGCTTACCACAGCCTCTTTCCTGGTCCCTTGACAGGATTTCCAGTTCATCCTCAAAGGAGTGGCACGCTTGTTATCAAACCCGCTGGTCCAGACCTACCTGCCCAACTCTGCCAAGAAGATCCAATTCCATCAGGAACTCCTCGTCCTCTTCTGGAAACTCTGTGACTTCAACAAGGTGTGGATCTGCTTCTTGCTGAGCTTTGCCCCACCTTGCCTGTTGGCCAGAGCCTGGTGAAGGGTTCTGGGCAGGCAGTGAGCAGTGACTTGATCAGCATCACTGCTCCCTGCTGCATGGGGTAAAGGGGGGTCTGGGTATAGGGACAGCTTATGAGAGAGGCTGCAGCTGCTGAAGGTCAGTGCCTGAGGCAAATGGCTGAAGCAGATGTTATTATAACTACAAATAACAGGAGTTGAAGAGCTGGTGCATACATCAGCTTTTCTAATGGTCCTGAGAGATATATTAGCTTGAGGCTACCTGTCCTGAGGCCTGCAGATGCTGCAGAAAATCAAATCTGCTTATGATGGTCTGAAATCCTGCCCTTTCTTCCAGAAATTCCTCTTCTTTGTGCTGAAGAGCAGTGATGTGTTGGACATCCTTGTCCCAATCTTGTATTTTCTCAATGATGCCAGAGCAGACCAGTGTAAGTTGGTTATTTTCAGTATTTGGGATGAGCAGTGCTTGACGGTTGAGCTAGAATGGTTTAAGATGCTTCCTCTCTACCACTTAGATGCAATAGCATCTTAAGTGCATGTTTCTAGCCTTCTAGAAGGGTGGAGTGGTTCAGATAGCTGGGTTTTAGTGTCTAGAAGCAGGACATGATCTATGCCACAACACAGGGAAGGGAGATCCTTAGCATGTTAACCCATTTTGAGTCCTTGGGTTGAAAACTGCGTCTCAGACAGAGAAATGAGGAATCTGCTCTTGCCTTGGGAATAAATTGGGCATAACTCCATCACTGCATAGTGGAAGGACTTAAGATCTATCTTACTATGGTGATGGGTTTACATCAAGAACATAATGAAGAAAACCATAATTTATCCAAGACTTAACACTCTATTGGCCCCATAGGTGTGCTTGGGAGGGGCACTGGTACTGGCAGCAAGGGGAGCTCTGTATGGGGTGTCCCTTGTCAGGATGGTCTGGTCTGTGCAGTTTCTCTTTCAGTCCCATAGTGTTTCTCCCCTCTCCTCACTGCCTTCAGGAGTCCACTGGCCTTACTGTGATGTGTTTTTGCCTGCAGCACGAGTGGGCTTGATGCACATTGGGGTCTTTATCCTCCTGCTTCTCAGTGGGGAGCGTAACTTTGGGGTTCGACTGAACAAGCCCTATTCTGTACGAGTGCCTATGGACATCCCTGTCTTCACAGGGACACATGCAGATCTGCTCATCATAGTAAGTATAGCTCCAGCAGTTCTTTTCTGTCCTTCCTAACTCCTGTTGCTTACCTCCACAAATAAGTCTCCTGTTTTCTCCTCCCATATATTCATCCTTCTTAGATTCACAACCTACTGAGTAGCTAGAAAGCTTGTGGGTTGCATCCAAGCACTGGTGGGATCTTTTCACATTGTTAACCTGAGGTGGTGTGCCTGGCAGGGTACAATTCCATCTGCATGAGGTGATCCCAAAGAACAGGATCCTGGATAGCACTGGACTGGTGTCTAAAGGACTCTGGGAGTGGAATGAATGGAATGGGTGCATGGCCTCTACCAGACTTGATCATGGGTGGGGAAGGGAGGAGATCTGACTGCATTGCTGTCTGTGTCCCAGGGTTGTGTGGAGCACATCTGTCCAAATGGGAACAACTTGGTGATACCAAGATGAACCCTACAGCTTTGGGTTTTGTAGTGCCAGCCCCAGGTGGTGGTACCTTTCTGTCACATTCATGCTTGTTTGCCAGAAAAGAATCTCTCAGCAGATTCTGGTAAACCTCCAAAAGGAGATTCCCATTACAAAGAGCTGGGAGAAATGTGCCCACCAGAACTGTTGATGCCATGTGTTTTGCTATTACATTCCATTCCTATCATCTCCGTAGTTTTTGTTCTGCTGCAGGCCTTCTCTGCAGGCATGCCAGCTAGAGGTGGGAAGGCCAAGATTGGGAATGTCAAATCTTCCATGGCTGAGGTTATAGTTAAGAAAAATAGGACCAATATTTGAGTTAGAAGTTTGCACTAAAAGCAAATGTGAAGTGATCTGTTCTGTGGCATTTCAAGCAGCTACTGCTAGTGTTCAGAGTCACAATCCATTTGAGGTGATGATGTTTCTTACTTCCGGGTGGTTCATTTCTGTCTTGGGCTGCCTGTGTGTTTTGGAACAGCTGACAGTCAGTTTCTGTTTGCAGTGTTGTAGAGCCCTAATCACATCCCCAGAGGATTCCTTGTAAATGAAAGCTTGTACTCCTGGAGCATGAACCTGCAGTGAGAGCAGCATTCCCCACCTGTGTAATTGTGGTGTGTGCAGGGCCCTGCCTGGGCAGGAATGGTGTCAGGAAGCGATTAGTGTGGGGGTGGCACTGGTTTTGGTTGAGAGGGTGCTTTCAGTAAGGTACCACCTTGCTCAAGAGCTCTTTCCTTGCCATAGGTCTTTCACAAGATCATCACCAGCGGGCACCAACGGCTGCAGCCTCTCTTTGATTGCCTGCTCACCATCGTGGTGAATGGTAAGTGCTGTCTGAGTGTGGAACCACAGCATACAAAGGGGACACCCTCACTCCCCTCTCCCTGTGCACTTGCCTGTGTCCACTAACACTGGCCAGTGTCAGTAACTGCTGCTGGAGGTGCCAGCTGCAGATCAGATGTGTCTGCAGAGTATTGCCTGAGCTCAGATGGGGCAGTGGGTGGGACAGCAGCATACCTGGAGCCCCTTGGGGGTGGCATGAGGGCATTTACCAGTAGGTCTGGTGAGGGTGGTTGGTAGTGCCATCCCTTTCCAGCAGGGAGTGCCACCGCCCCACGGTGGCAGTGGCTTCCCTGGGGCTTAGCCAGTGGCTCCAGTTGTGTGATCTTTTCAGGAGGTGTGCCAGCAGCAATGCTGCTGGTGTAAAACAACCCAAGAGCCTCTAAAAGCACAAATGTTTGCTTTCACTAGGGTTTCGTATTTACTACTTTTATGTTTGAAAATGTTTCCTTGGAACCCTGTTGGGCTCAGCTATTCTATGAGGCTTTCCCAGAAGTCCAGGGTGGGAAGGTAGTAAAAGCAACATTTAGAGGTGTATTTATGTGAATAAATGCACCTCAGTTCTTCAGTTTGAATTTGTTTGCCTTTACAGTGTCTCCATACTTGAAGTCTCTCTCCATGGTGGCTGCTAACAAGTTACTGCATCTCCTGGAGGCTTTTTCCACCACCTGGTTCCTGTTCTCTGCTGTCCAGAACCACCACCTTGTTTTCTTCTTGCTGGAAGTCTTCAACAACATCATTCAGTACCAGTTTGATGGTAAGAGACTGGCTGCTGTATTTAGTTGGTTTGCAATAGTTTAGTCCAAGAGAATGTGAGATGGAATGACGGAGAAAGTCCAAACAGATGAGAGAAGCTACGTGGAGACTTTCCTGGGATTGGGAAGTTGAATTAGGAGGTAATCAGTGTTGGGTGCTGACCCACACAGATCAGGTTAGAGCAAAATGGGATGGCAGCTAATGATCAGCAAAACCTCAGCCTCTTGGAGACCAGAAGATGAGCTGGGTTAGAGGAAAAGAAGAAGGGAAAGTGAGTGTGTAACACTTAAGGTGTGACTGGCTGGACGCTGCTGTGAAACTGCTCGTGTTGCTCAGCAATGTGTAGATGAGGGGCAGACCAACTTCCATCATCTTAAACATTTCAAAGTGCCTCTTGGCTCTGATTTAGCATGTCACTGGAGCTAAAGACCAAGCAGCCTCATCCAGACAAAGTCTGGCATTTGCTGCCTTTCCAGGAAATGCCTCTTAACTGCATGATAGTTGTTTACCCCAAAGAAGTAATAGTGAGGTCTTTTAAACTGCTCCAAAGGTCATGCTTTGCTTTAAAGCTGCAACTCAAGAGTGGCCATTTTGCTGCCCTGATGGAAATCTTGCAAGTGGTGGTTGCTAGATCCTAAACCAGCCTTTGTGGCTGTTTTGTGTTTATATTAGGGGATGGTTTCATTCTGTTCTCTGCCACCTTGCAGGCAGTAAGAATTCTGGTCTTTTGGCTTTGATATTTCAAGCCTGTTTTCTCCTCAAGTGGAATACTCCTGATGTATTTTGTGAGCTCTTTTTGAAGCTGGAGAAATATTGAATCTTGTCTCACAACCGTTTCTTTCAAAAGAGGTGCTAATGTGTGATTTACACTCTCCTTTTTCCTCTCAGTTGTTTGAATGACAGTTTCTAAGCCATTTCTTGTCAGCCTTCCAGCCTAGGATGGATTTCACTTAATTTCCAGTACTACTTCGTAAGGGATAAGAGGCTGTTGAGCTCTGCTTTCTTCCTTGTGCTGTTGCCTTTGTGGGTGGAAGCATGGCTCTCTGAGCTTGTAGGGTCTCCACAATCACTCTTCCTGTCCCCAGTGAGCTGTGCCGTGTTGACAGAGCTCTTTGAGTCTTATTTCTCTGCTCGTTTTGTCACTTGGATTGCCAGGAAACTCCAATTTGGTCTATGCTGTTATCCGGAAGCGGAACGTGTTTCACCAGCTGGCCAACCTGCCCACAGACTCACAGGCCATCCAGAAGGGGCTGCAGCGCAAGAAGAGGACTCCAGAGCCTATTTCTCGCACCAACTCCCAGGAAGGGGTCTCCATGGAAGGCTCCCGTCCTGCTGCCCCTGCAGAGCCAGGGACACTGAAGACAAGTTTGGTGGCTACGCCAGGTCAGCTTTAGTTTACCTTCGTAACAGGAGAGAGGTTTGTTTCCTGTGGGAGATACGGTGTGGACTCACCCTTTCACTGGGTGTGGGAGAGATTAAGAGTTTACATCTGTGACTGACTTAACTGCCTTTCGTCTGAGTTTCACATCAGTTTGCCCAAGCTGATCACAAACAAGTTAAAGTAAACTGCCCTGAGCTTCTCTCAGACTTAATGTTCACGTGGCCATTTGTCCTAGCCTTGACCTTTTGCCTCAGTTTAACTCTCCCCATGCGAACCTCTTCTCCTCTTTAATCAGGAGCATTTTCTTAGGGACAAATGGACTCTTTTGGGATAGTGAAATCAAGGCTAGATCTTGTTTATCCTGTTGAAAGGAGAGGGATTCGGTTGTCAGCAGGTGCATAGGATGTCTGTGCATGGTAGGACAAAAAAGAACCCCTTGCTTTTAAGTGTATTCACCGAGCTTTGTTTCTTTTGAACACAGGAATTGACAAGCTGACAGAGAAGTCACAGGTCTCAGAGGATGGGACCATGCGTTCACTGGAGCCTGAGTCTTTACAGTCATCACCAGAGGGTAACCCATCCTCAGCTGTGAGTGATGGGGAGCCCTGGAGCGGGGTAAGGCTTGAACAATCTGGTGTGCAGGGAAGGGTTGGGGTGTGACATGAACTAAATGGGGGACTGGGAAGGAGAAGTCTGGTTGGCCCATTGAATAAAAGCATCCTATTAGAGGCAGTATGCACATGTGCACTCTGCTGGAAAACACCGTGGTTCAGAAGTCCTGGTGCATCATGATGGGTGTTTCAAATCTGTGCTAGTGACACAAGAGCTGGGACACCAAAGGAGAGAGCTTCCACCACCATGAAAGCTCCTGAGCAGCAAGTAATTGTAAAGGGATGTATTCCTGATCTGGAAGCTTTCAGCTCAGGTTCTGACTATTGTTGCTTCCTCCTCTCCCTTCTTTCTGGGATGCAGAGCTATACTAGGGTCTTCTAGCTGGCTGGTGTTGTGAACAGTGTGTTCACATGAGGGCTTGGCTGAGGTGCTGCTTTCAGAGTGGCGGCTCTTTGGCCGTGTGGATGGCACAGAGGCTTTGTGGTCTGTGAATGAAGGTTGTGCTGGCTCTGGTGGTAGTGTCAGCCTTCTGGCATTTGATGGCTTTCCCTATCAAGAGCTATAAAACAACCATTTCAGTGGAGCAGCCTCTTTACTGTGAGGGTGCTGAGGCGCTGGCACAGGGTGCCCAGAGAAGCTGTGGCTGCCCCATCCCTGGCAGTGTT
>JBCJKH010009560.1:0-14734 GCA_039877255.1 Loriculus beryllinus | reverse complement strand
GTGGTGCGGTCAGAGCCTTTGCCATTGAAGACCAAGGCAAAGAAGTCATTCAGAACCTCAGCCTTCTCCAAATCCTGCGTAGCCAGTTCACCCGATAGCTTCTGGAGGGGGCCTACGTTGTCCCTAGTCTATCTTTTATTTGCAATGTACCTATAGAATCCCTTCCTGTTATCTTTAACATCCCTAGCCAAGTTTAATTCTAACTGGGCCTTAGGTTTCCTCACCTTGCCCCTAGCTTCCCAGACTACATCCCTGTATTCATTCCAGACCACCTGTCCTTGCTTCCACTTTTTATAAGCCTCTTTTTCCTTTGAATTTTTCTGAGCAGCTTCTTATCCATCCAAGGAGATCTCCTGGCCCTCCTGCCACACTTCAACAGGCATTCCATGTTCCACAGATTTTGCTGCAAAGGAGGGAAGAAACTGAAGCCTTTCAGAACTCACTAGTCACCAGTCAAGCCAAAGTCTCACATGGATACATCAACTCATCAGTTGCTTATATGGCAGCATTCTGTGCCTTAGCTAGTAGCTTCTGCGTATACAGAGCAGTTCTCTTTTCTCATCATAAAAATAAAAAGCATAGAACAATAAAATCTATGAAATATCAGATAACTCCCTAAGGTGTCATACTGTCCATCATGGGCATTCCATTTGTCAGTCAAGTCAATTAACGGCACTTTCAAAAGTACTATACTACATATTTCCTGGAATAGCCTCCATCAGGAGAAAGAAGTGGTCTCTCATTTCATATTCCCATCTCTCTATTTTGAACTGTTTAATTAACTAACGCATTCCATAGATTTTTGACATGAATGGATAGATCTAGTAATCTATAAATTTCATTTTAAACTGGATGTCTATTAAAGGCTTTCAGTCATTCCATGAGTTATCATCTTTGCATTCTTAAAGGAACTCACTTTTTTGACAACTGTAATAAATGACTAACCATAATCTCTTTTATGAATGTATTCTGGAGTTGCTAAGGGGGTCTTCTGTGGAAACAATGTCCTCATTTCAGCAAAGTTTCATTCTTTTTCCATTTATGTTGGCTGATGATAATTATTTAATATAGTTGCTTTTTCCTTTGTCCTCCATCTCTTAATTCCCTATAATCATTCTTAAAAGAATTCATCTTTCATTTCACTATTGCTTACTTTCCCTAGCATGAAATCACAGTATTCGTTCAGTATCCTGTTATTCAATGATCATTATATTCTCCCTCTCCAACTAATTTATTTTCCCTTCCTCCTAGAGTAAACTCAATCCACAAATTACTAGATTCTGAGTAACTTTTAAATGCTTTTGATCAATCTTTTATATTCTTGTTTACGTCTTGGTCTAATCACATCGGCTGTGACTCATGTTGCCTTTTTGACAATTAGGACACTGTTTATGAAACAAACGGATTATTTACATGACAATAACTGGGAACTAATGTGTGTTTTCTTTGTAATTTGTTAGGTTTCATGAGCTATCAAAACCTTTTCCTTGACAGCTGTCTCCTCTACATGATAGAGGAAATGAGTGCTTAATATACACTGTGATTATTTCCTGTTAGCATGCATTACAGACTAATGAAGCCACAACAAAATGGATATTCCTGAAATTATATGAAATAGGGAAAGGTCAGGCATAAATCATTTTAAAAGGGCCAAGTTGCGTTTGATCATAAGAATGATGCCTAAACTGCTAATGCAGTGAATTTAATCATCTCATTCCTCTTTCTGTATTAGTACAATGAAGATAAACAGTGACTTCTCAAGGAACTTTCAGGCCCAAGGATCAAAAATATGATACAAGAGCTTAAGCAAAAACATTGGAGAAAAGGTATCAGAGTGCTTTCAACTTAGGTAAATTAACTCAAGGTCCTTTGAACATGTACTTCTGATAAGAACAGTACTTATATATGGGTTCAAATAAGCTTCGTCTTGCAAAGATAACCATTGTTCCTGTCATGGGATTATTCTGATCATCAGCTGCTAATGACAAGTGCAAATAGGTACAAGCCTGTCCTGCTCTTCTTTTCAGCAGACTGCAGTGAGAGGGGCTTTCAGTCATTATGTGTTGCTGTGCTTCCTGACTACACAAAAAGGTTGAGACTGTAATGATTCTGAGATCTAACCATAGCAGGAAGAGTTTTTCTGATTGACCTTCACAACCACTTCCTGGAAAGCACTCTCACCTGTATCACTATGGGCTTTATTGATGGTTCACTGGAAGCTGAGATACCTTATGGGGATGCAGGTGATCATAATGCCATTATCTGTGTACCACTGCCAGATTTCATTACGCCCACTGGCATGAAAGTAACTGTAACTTTGTCTGATTGATCCTTTATTATCTTTCATTACAGTCAAAAGTGGTAGGGGTTGGCTTTCAGTTATGCCCATTCATTACTTTTTTCATCTAACATACATTTTTTCAAAGTCTAAATGCCTTGCTTTTCACTGAGATTCTTAAAACTCATTGGTTTGTCCCAATGCACTGTCAGTATGCAGTAGGCAGATAGCTTGGTGCTCCTGGCAGCTCTTTCATGCTAATATACTTTTTCCCACTTAGTGCAAGTAAGCACTTATAGAAACTCTGAATCTCACCTAATCTAAATTGGCATTTACCGGCTTCCTGTGCCTCATAAGTGCACTCATGACTGAGTATCTGTCCCTTTTAGTAATGACACTGCTGTTATTACCTGCATTTCAAAGTATGTTAACTGTTAAGGCACATGGTATATAGGTGTTGTGACAGCCCAGGAGGCCACAGGGCATGACAGGGTATCTTTGGAATGATGGGCAAGTATGGTGAATCTGGAAGAGGGGTAAGAGAAATCCTTAGTGCACAAAGGGGTTTAACACCAGCATGTTCTGTCCACATACCAATTTGTTTGACTCTTTTGAGGTCTGTACTTTAATCTCTTCTGAATTAGATTACCAACTATGTTGGAACACTTGAGCCTGTATCAACAAACTGGAGTCTGATGCAGTGATATGAAGGCAGGCTTCCTCTGATAACCGTTGTAGCAGTGGTAAGTCTAAAGGCAGTTAAATAGATTCTTTTACCTCCTGTCCCCCTTAAAAGACCAAGGTAAAGGCACTTTAAGTCATTTCTGCAGAACATATCTGAATGAACACGCATCTGTGTGTGTGCATGTGTGTATATTCAGTCGTGAATGTCACGGCCGTGTGTATATCAATTTAATGAAGTTAGTCCAGGGACAAACCATGAAGATGATGAAAGGATCGAAGCATTTTTCATATGCAGGAGAGAGGCTGAAATAATGGTGATGCTGTGAGTCAGGATGGCCGAGCGGTCTAAGGCGCTGCGTTCAGGTCGCAGTCTCCTCCTGGAGGCGTGGGTTCGAATCCCACTTCTGACAATCGTCTTTTACCTCCTGGGTGTTCGTTATTTCCGGCTGACCAGCAAGAGGGGGTGGTGGGGAATGTGTTCGAGGCAGCCTCGGCTGCCGTGATCACGGGATGGTGGAGTTTGAGACCCTCAGGACGCTGAAAATTATATGCAGCAATCTAAACAGGGCTGGACTTCAACAGAGCAGACTTCAGCTTCTTCAGGGAACTGCTTGGTAGTGGAAAGACTTTGCATATCAACTGGAACTTAAAATAGTTCCACATTCATATATAATTTTTAGGGGAGAAAAGACAAATCAGTTCTGAAAACCAAATTGAATATATCAGAAAGCCTGGGTTTGAATTTAAAAACCTGTTCTATTTATCAACACATTAAATGAAATGGCCACCAGAGGGGACATACTGTGAACACCTTGCAGTAGATACTGCATTTCTGTACAGAGATGACAAATGTGATATAAATATGCAGCTGACTAGCAATCTAAAACATCCGGTGTCTTATGTCACTGCTGTTTGGTTTTAATTTCTTCCTTTCAAAATGCACCCAAATGCTGGCACTTCATAGAATTGAATAACCATTCTTAGAAAAAAGTCATCACTGTTCTGAAGTGTTCTGGAAAGAGTAGTTAACATTTTATTATTGTCATGGTGGAAACATCTTTTTCTCTCTTTTTGTACATGTTCATCTCATACATCTCATGCTAGAATATCTGGAGCTTTTAACAGAAAAAAATCAAAACTGAATGAGTTTTATTGTTGCAGAAAAAGAATTCACAAAAAAGAGACTGGGATGAAGTGAAAAAAAAACCAGAATTGAGAAAAAATGTTTTTAAGTTTTTTAAATAGTAATAAATAGTAATAATAAATATAATGAATAAAATTAAGTAAAGTTAATGATCATAATAAATTTCAAATAAAAATAGTAATAAATAATAAAATAGAAATTCCAATGGATAAATAACAAAGAAAAATGCAGCCAAGTGGTAGTTAAAATCAATCTGATCTGCAATCTAGCTGCCTTGATACAAAGACATAAGTAAAACTGCAAGAAAACTAAAAATAAAGTGGAAAGGTCCCCTGCCAAGTGATTGTTATGCACACAAAAGTAAGCAGCTAAATACATATACTATAAAAAGGAAGTGAAAAACAGCATTCCAGAAATCAGCAAAAGTTTTGATAGAGAATTTATACCCTGACTTAATGATGCTGAGTAAGCGTTCTGCTGTGATCAAAGAGCAATAAAGGTGCTGGATCACATAACAGAGCTCTCAGTATCAGTGTTGCCCTCTAATGAGCAACACACGCCTGTAGAAGTTTACTTATTGAAATATGGGGAAAAAAATCAGGGTAACATGGGTATGGCACTGATTTATCTCTTTATATGTAGCTGTGCTTATTTCGGAATGAACTATTCCAGCACTCTGTGAATAAAGTAAATAAATAAGCAAACAGCCTCCAATTCCATTGTCACAAAATCTGTATGAAATACAAACCTAATTCTTCATGAGCATGAACAGCTCTGTGGGTTTGACAAGGGTTTTAAATGCAGCCGCAGCACTAGTGCTAACCACATACTCTGGTTTGGTTTATGTTTGAGCCTCAGCTCTTATTGCTCTGTTACATTTTGAAGGCTGACAGCTTAAACCCAGGCATACGGATCCTTTTCCTTTTCCATCTGCCCTTACCCACCCTACTTAAAATGGGTAGGAGATTGTACAGTCATGCACTGAAGTACATTTTGACAGTCAGCACCACTATGATGGGCTACCACATCACATCCTTGGATATATATTTTTACCTGCACCTTAAGGGGAGTAATTTTCCAAGCCATTGTTTAAAGCCATGGTGCAGTTATGCGTTCTTTCTTGTGCTCTGATGATATTCCCTGTGCCATCATTGTATCAAAGAGCCTTTTTGTTACCCGGGGAAGAAAGCAGCAGCTGAGCATGAATGAGTTGTTTGTGTGTGAATCCAAATGGCTTATCATTGTACGGCTGTAATCATTTCACGGCTGGCAGCTGCTGGGTGATGTCACACATAGCCTTGGTTGACATCATGCAAGCAGCCAGGAGCAGTCGTGTTGCCAGGCAGCCCGTTGATGCTCAAAGAGAAATGCAATTGATCATTGCCCTGCAGAAAGGCTACACTTGAAAAACACTGGCTCTACTGACTGAGCAGCAGCAGGTCTGACTTCAGGTTGAAAATCATCCCTGACAGTGTTAAAGGACAGGTTGGAGGGAGCCTTGGGTGACATGGTTTAGTGTGTGGTGTTGCTGCCCATGGCACAGGGTTGCACTAGATAATCTAAAGGTCCTTTCCAACACAAACATTCTATGAGTCTATGATTCTGTGAAGATGAAAAATAGCCTCTCAGCTGGATTTCCTGTTCATAAAGTCTGCCAAACAGCAGAGGCAGATAATTTTGCCTGCAGAGCTACTTTGCTGAATTCCGCCTCTAGCTTGCTTTGATTGCTGCAATCTCTTAACGTCATCTCTTTGACCCAGCTCGTGCACAGATCCTTTTTGATTTGCCAGTGAGATCCCAGTCTCGGTTGTTTACTCTTTCTCTATTTGAAAATGGGTGAATCAACTGAGACTGACTTGCTCTGGACCACCTCCATTCCATCCCTGCTATGAATGTTGCCATCAATTGGGCCACTGCTGCCATTCAACTTGCAATGGTTAAGACTCAGGCTTTGCTAACAAAAACCCTTTTGTTTATGGAGCAGGCGTCTGCAGGAGTTGAGGGCTGCATGTACAGCTATGCCTTCACTGCTAAGGGCAAGAGCAGTCTGATCTTCCCAGGATTTTCACTGACCACTTGTAACTGCTCACAGCAGTGAAAAGCAGCAATCCACCTCCTGTCAGTCAAAGGCTTCTTGAAAGGAGAAAAGAAAACAGTTATGGAACAGCATGAGACACATGCATGGGACAGAAAATCTTTTTAGTAGGATCTGTGTAAGGGCTCCTCCAACCCAATAGTTAGTCACCTGAAGTTTGATGAAACACTTTTAATTGTCTGAATGAAGTGGTAGCCCTAAAGTGTGTTAGAAAAGTTCCTCAGACTATGTTAGAAAGAGCCTTTCCATAGGAAATGTAGCAAAAAATAATGCTGCCCTGTGCATTCAAGCAGATTCTTCCTGCTGTTAGGATAAGAAGAGGCAGGGCCCTTTATTCAGCAAAAAACAGTAAAAAAAAAAAAAAAAAAAAGATTTCCCCTTTTCTACCCTGAGAAAATTCAATAAAGAACTGGCTGAAGGTCACTGTGAAGGAAAGACTTTACTTACCTTTACTGTTTGAAGTTAGGCTTGGCATTCAGCAGGAAGTTTAGGAATCTCTAGGGAGTTTATATATACTAAACATGCTTAAGATTCATCTCTCAATTAAGATCTTAAATTCCGGTGTGAATATATTGCTACCTGCATGTGAGCAAGGTGTTCATGCTTCCATTATAGTCAGGGAAGACGAAGAATTCTCCTGTGTTGAAAATCACTGGCAGTGATGACTGTTTTAAATTCTTTGTAGTATCTGATTTGGTTTTGTTGGGTTATTAGTTACTCACATTCTCTTCTCAAATGAGAGCTAGAGGCCAGGCAGGATGCAGAGAAGCTAAAATGCACTAGGCTAGGTTTGGAGAGCTGACTCCAGTCCCATGTGTCCAGCAAAACTCATAGCTATCAACTACCAGTAAGAATAGGTGATTCCCCAGGAAATAATAGTTTAAAGTATTTGATCTACATTTTTTTTTTCAGCAAATATAAGGTGATCCAGGGATGACAAAAGAAACCCACAAAACACAAAAGCTGTGATCTTTCCACTGCCAACAATCTCTAATCAAGAACATCCCAGTCACAATTAAATATGCTCCAAACATCATATTATGTTAATGTATTAATGACATGTAAATGTTTTCAGAATAAACTGCACTCATGTAAATTTGTTGGCTCTGAACTTATTTTATTCTGACAGAGCAGTATATTTGATCTGGGCACAAAGCAAATTAACATTTTCAGAACTCATTAGTATATGTGAACATCAGGCAAAGGTGACAAATCAGTTTTGTCGACTTCCATTATTTTAGGCTAAAAAGCCAGTCATTTGGGTGATTTGGGATGCCTAGTGCAAAGCACACTGTTGTCTTTGAGATTTCTGCCAGGAACTAAAAAGGAATTTAGGTTAGATCCTTGGACACAATGCCTAATGCAGAGACAAAACACAGAATAAAGTTTAGGCTCAAACTCTGTTAATAAGTATGTGGAATTACCAGCTGGAACAGGCTCGGTAGTATTAGGTCGTTTAATTGTCCCCTTGTGTAACACTCACTGTAGGATTATTCCCTTCGGTATAACAAGTCTCTGGTGCTTTATTTTAGTTGTTCAGTAAATTTCAGAGATGCAGTAATTAACATGGTCTATTAAATATAATCAACTACTTCCTTCTAACCAACTGGAAACACAGAAGAAGAAACTTCAGTCAAGTGCATCATTAGCCAGTACTTACAACTAATCCACTATTTGCTAAATCTTAAGGACTCTATTCACAAATATTTGGTTATGCAGTCAGATCTTGATTTCTTCATGATTCTAGTAGAATATATTGATTCATGTACAATGAAAAATTGTATCACTATATTTGGTACCAAATGTGTGTGTTGGGGAATGAAATCAAACAACACAATTTACATTGGCAACAAAACGTATTTGATTTACTTTTGTTGTTGGCACACAGGCACTGACGCTTAGTTGAGGTTCCTTGTGTGTGTGAAATAATAGATAAGAAGAAGGCTAGAGGAAATAATACCAAAATTGCCAGAAATTGCTGTCACTCGATTACAAATATCTGAGATTTGGAGCAGTAAGATGGTTGACCTTATGTATTTAAAGTGAGTGACAATAGCTCCAGTCTTTCATTAAGGCTGGGATTAAAATTAATCAATCCAAAATCAAAGAATAAAATATCTTGGCATTAATCTGGGCCAGCCAAACACCTCATGTATGCTGCTCAGCAGAGTTTACTGAAGCAGTCCCTTAGCTACCAGTGACCTGAAGTAGCCCATACAAAAGAAGCAGTGCAATATGTCTTATGGGAATATACAGCTCTTCTTGATATCTGTTAAGCTATGCTGAGATATCAACCGGTCCGAGTACTACTGGACTCAAGAGAGATGGTTCCTTTGGAATGCACTGTTCTGAGACCAGTCTGCTTCAGATGCAGTCAAGCCGGATGTCCTCATATCACCCTCCACCACAAGATACCAATATTTCTAAAATCACTGTTACCTGCTACTCTTATCTGGTTTACTTCCTTCATCTTTGCTGTGTAATCACTTGCACAGTGAGATGTGTAATCCTTCCTTTATTCCCAGTGAATGAGTAAAGCTCTTAATTGCAGTAGGACTTAAGGCATATTTCTAAGAGTCAGGACCAAAACTTATTATCTTGTTTTTTACTGCATCCTCTTTTCAGACAAATTACAAGCTGTTTTGGGCATATGCCTTCTTCCATCAAGATGACATGTCCCGTAAGGCAGCATGCTTGTGTAAGCATGTCTTCCAACAATTATGTGACTAATAAAAATAAGAGAAGAATAATGACAGGAATCATATAGAATCATAGAATCTCTATCTCTTTCCCTTTTAGCTCTTCCATCTCCTTACATGTTCTAAGTGATGTTTTTAAATGAAAGAATTTTAGACAAAGAAGATGAGGCTAATGAAACCTCACGTCAGCTGTTCAAGAAAGCCTTGATCCAATAGAATGTGTTTCTCATGGGTAACTTCAATTACCCAGACATTTGTTGGGAAAACAACATGGTGACTGCTGTAAATCCTGATTTATTGTCCTGGTGACTAGGCCGATTTGTCATGAATGGCTGATGTAGATCGCTTAAAGAATCACTGCCAGAAGTATTAGCAAAGTGGTTTTAATATGATGTTGTAAAAGTGTGACTTAACAAAGTTCAACGACAAGGTTCATTCTATTCCTTACTACATGGATGAAACATACAAAATGAAATTAGAATCAAAATTGAATTAGAATCAAACTAGAATGATTTATACAGAGACCGGAGACACGAAATGGTAATGAAGATGCTCCTGTTGAATCATAAGTTTCAAAATAGACACCTTGTTTTCTGAACTTCTCCTCAGAGAAGAATTTAGATGACCTGGATCCAGACTTGGTCAATGGTTTATGTCTAAAGGATTATATAAGAATTAATATCGAGTATCAATTTAATTAGTATTTATTCAGCATGCAATCAATTACAAGGAATTTCAAACCCTGAGAGGCCTCCCAGCTCTGGAGGCTATGTAGCATGTCTCCTGCCTCCCCTGACAAATGACATTTTACTGAATCTCTTTAAAAAGAGGAAGAGATAGAAGAAATCGAAAGCACATATCTGAAATTTTTCCAACTCTGTGAATATCAGTCTTTGAAAGAAAACCCACAGAATTATTTAAAAGCCTGTTCTCTATTATAAACTGTGGGAAATGGCTGGTTCTTTAGAATCTCATGATTTTATCTTGAAGGAAGACAAAATAATAGCAATAATTAAAACCATTTTAAGTACCAAATTAATAATTTCTGGATAACATTCTTTCACCTCTAATTCTAGTGAATTATTCAGAATGTTTATTTATATGTATATATGGCAACTTTGTTGAGAAATCTAGCCAAGTTTAGTGATTAAAGTCAAGTAATAGAGGTACAGCATTCATGTGTTTATACCTGAGGTTGTGTCAGCATTTCCACAAAAAGGTCCTTAAGAAATTGCTGCAGAACTATCTTTAGTTTGTCTTAAACGTGAATGTATTTTAAATGTTTAAGATTTTTTAAAATCATATTAGTTTATTAAATGAATGCGGTCTTTCACACCCCTGTAGCGTAAAAGCACACTTGCATCTTTTGTGTTCCTAACATTGTTTTCCTTTTCTGCCTCAGGTTATAATGTCATCAGCTCTAACAACTCAGGATGACATCCTTCTTGCTTGGTCCCTGGCATTCCCATCTCACTAGCCTTCAATTTCAGGTAAAGAATGCCCGTTCGAAAGGAGTGTCTTGAGATACCCCTCAATATGCTTAGGTTCATGCCAATATGTTTTGGTTCATATCAGAAGGTTGCACATTACATTTTTTTTCGATGAAACTAAACTGGAAGTCTTGCTTTAGGACAGTTTTCAAGCCACAGACATTTATTCAGTCTATGAATTTGTGTCAAGACAGATTTATATAAAAAACTTTAAAAATGGGTTTTGTGGGTCTTAAACTACCTTCACAAACTGTTTCACTTTCCAGACTTTCCTCTGCTGCACCACACTACTTGTTAACATCAAATCAGTCCTTGGACAAAAGCACACAATATACAAAAGATTCTTATCTAACACTGTTTTCCTCTTGAAAGTCAATGGGCGTCTTGCTATTTCATATCATGCTGCCTGATTTTATCAGTTCTAGGGGTACTGCTGAACTTTCTAAATAGCAAATAGTTAAGACCTTACCTTATTAGATCAATACATATAAAGGACAAGACAGTGTTCCATTTAATTCAATAAACACTTTACCATTGATTTTCATGCATACCAAACAAGACTTCAACATGAGAATATTGTTAATTTCTCATTTAAATTTTAATGAATGATTAAAAACAGAGGAACTGAACTGAAGGAAAACCAAATGAAGGTATAGTGCCCTGTTTCATGTAAAAAATCAATTAACGTGGGTCAAAGAGAATCCAGATAATCTGAATATTAAAAATGTATGAGTATTAACCTTTGTTAGAAAGTGACTACAAGATAAAGTCATTTGTTCAAAGAATAAAAGCAGAACAGCATGGGTCTGCATAAAGGCTTTCTTTAGGAAAGTACTTAACCAACATTTCTATTTTCAGCTCACGTTTAATCCTTTTGAGTTCAGCGACTTAAATCTCTCCTTCAGTAAGGAACAAATTCTGACTTAGGGCCTAACTGCCTTAATTCTGTGGCTAATTCTGTCTTAGGCCAAAACACACAACAGACAATACAAGTATTTTCCAGCAGTATCAGCACATTTTGAACAAGGCAAAAGATACAGCTAATCTGCATATTTATTACTCAGGCGGTTTCGTTCCTCTAAAAACAGAAACATCGAATAGAGGCAGATATATTACAAACTAGGATGTCTAAAAAACACAAACTATTGAAACAGGTAATGGAGACGGAATGAAGTATCATACATCAGAATACAAATACTGTGTAATATGTTGTAATGTTTAATGAAATAGACGATTTGTTAACAGAAAAAGAATGATGAAGGGAAAATGAATAATCTAATGACTCTGTTATATTGCAGTTAGGACCAAATCCTCTCTACCTCTTTGTCAGTAAAACACAGCAGTGGCCAAGCACTCTGGCTGAAATATAAAAGATATGAGAAACTATATCCATTAAGACACATAGGAGAAGGTCAGGAGTTTGCAATATAGTTACTGTCATTCATTTGCCCTTTTCAGGCTGGGCCTGTTCTTTGAATTGATTGATTTTGCTTGGTTTGTCTCTTGGGAAAACTTCAGATATTTAATTTTTGAAGAATAAACCCAAGAGTTTTGAAGGAACAATTACATATTTTAGGATATGAGGGCATTTCTGGAGGAATCTGTGCTTTAAAGTATCAAATCAGAAGGTCATATGACTACATGAATGAGCATTGCACATAGCCAGACCTAAAGCATCCCAACAAGTTACAAATGCTAGCCTGCAGAATTCCAGACAAATAATTGAACCTACCCTTTTGAAACAAGCAGGGAGAAAACTGAGCTGCTCTTGCTGTTTAGTGCTTCCAATGTTTATGGGATTACTCAAGCAGGTACTACTCAGTTTACAAGTAATAGGTGTGATGTAGTATTAAAGCATATCTCTGGCCCTCTAGCTGTGCACACTGGAAATAACAATTTATGGAGTTGAGTTTTTTAATCTACCTGTCTGACAGCATTCAGTTTGATGCTGAAGGAGGATCCATGTACATGTATTCAAACAAAAATTCCGCTGCAAAATATTGCTTCTGGGCAAATACCTCAAGTCTTGACTTATACCTTTATTTGGTTAAGTGCGTAACAGTACTTTTGTGGTTTCTTGAGTTATACTAGGTACTGTTAGGACTCTGCTAACAAACTGTACTATCTCATAGAAGAATCTGATTGTTACTCAAAATGAGAATTAATTCTGTAAAGGCACTTATTTCTACTAGACCATTAAAAAAACCCTGTAGACATTAGGGAGTTTTCTGTTATTCTCCAAGAGTTTGAGGCTTTTTTTTCTTTCATACACCTTTGTAAAACCCTATCAAAATAATCTCTGCCCATTTCTGCAGGACACTCATTTGGGGACCAATTTCCACCTGTTCAAAAAGGACCAGAAGTAGATTGCTTGCCCTTCAAATTAATAATAAATTAAGTGAATTAATGATCTTAAGGTCTTTTCCAACCCTAACTATTCTATGATTCCAAGTGGCTGGGGGTAGAGGAGGAATGTTGTTGGAAGCATGAATATGTTGTAAATCCAGTTCATCTTCCACTGTAATGTGTGATAACGAAACTTCCAATAGTAAACCAATGTACGAAACAGAATCTTTAGTATAGAACATCAGCTGAAGGAGTTGTTAGGACAGTTTAGCTGTTTCACAGTGACAGATGTAAAAAACAAAAACAAACCCCCCCCAAGCCCCAAATTCCTTGTAATTATAAAAAAGGGGCTGGGGGATGAAAAATAAAACCAGAACAAAAAGCAGAACTGAAATATAAATCATTGTAATGTGAGCAACAGAGGAGGTATTAGCTGGAGTAATGCCTCAGTGGCAGACAGATGGGCAGTGGAGCTGCTTTATGTCTCTGAGGCCACCTTGCAAGGTAAAAAACATTCACACATTAAACATTTCACCAAGAGGAATAGCAGATGGCCTCTTTCTTACCCTGTCCAGAACACTGTAATTTGCTCGGTGAAAGGATGACTGAAGACATATTACTACCTGGTTCCTGTAGGTTGCTTCGGAGACAGCTGTTGTTGTTTTCCTAAGAGAAGAAAATGGGCCTGCTGGTGGATTGTCAATCATCTTGGGTTGTAAGGTGGCACAGAGTCAGCATCATACATTCTGAACCTCAGTCACAGCATGAGTAACCACTGCTCTATTCCTGTTTAGATGCACTAATCTTACTCAGCACAGATTTATCAGGTATCTTGTCTGCCAGATCCTCTTCATCCATATATGACTCCCAGTGCCTCACACATGCATTGATACATGATGTGCTACCCCTGGATGATGATAGATACAAACAGAAGTACCAAAACAGTTTTTCTTTCTTCCTCTGAGAACGGAGATCTACCTCTGTTTATTATTAATCAGAGGGAGCATCAGTCAGGCAGTGGCTACAGAAACTAGCTTGAATTGTTACACTCAATATACCTTATAACAATTCAGATGGGGAGGAGAAATAAAACATTGAACAGTTAACTTTGTCTTGCCTGTCATGCACACAATATGGTCATTCTCCCCATTTTTTTCTTTGTCTCATGTGTATTCAGGACTGGACTCACCATCAGCACCCAACATGGAATTAGATGACTTAATTCACCAGCATGCCTAGCGTGGTATTAGATCCTTCTCTCCCACTATTCTCTTAAATGCTTGCAAATAGCCATAATCTTGTCTTACCAAAAACAAAAACAAAAACAAAAACAAAAACAAAAAGAAAAAAAGAAAGGGTATTTAGTCTCGTTGGGAGACTATAGGATAAGTAAGTTATTCATAGACAAGTAGAGTTAGTGAAGAATAATGGTTACTGTGGAGGGTTTAGGCAATTTAAACTAAAACTGCTTGGTCAGTCTCATGTCAGTGCCCTGCAAGATCATGGAACAGATCTTTCTGGAAACTATGTAAAGCATAAGAAGAATAAAGAGGTGATTGATAACAGTCAGTATGGCTTCACTAAGGGAAAATTGTGCCTAACAAATTCAGTGGCCTTCTATGGTGGGGTTACAGCATTGGTGGATAACAGAAGAACAACTGATGTTACCTACCTGGATTTGAACAAAGCATTTGACACTGTCTCTCACAACATCCTTCTCTAAACTGAAGAGGCATGAATTTGATGAATAGACAGCTCAGTTGATGAGGCTGTTGATAAGTTGATAAGGCTGGATGGTCATACTTGAAAGAGTTGCTATCAACAGCTCCATGTCCAAGTGGAGATCAGTGATGAATGGTTTACCTTAGTGATTGGTGTTGGGCCCGGCCCTGCTTATTATCTTTTTTGTCAACAGGACAGTGGGATTGAGTGCACCCTCAGCAAGTTTGCTGATGACACCAAGCTGTGTGGTTCGGTGGATACGCTGGAGGGAAGGAA
>JBCJKH010009552.1:0-11676 GCA_039877255.1 Loriculus beryllinus | reverse complement strand
GAGCCTTTGCCATTGAAGACCGAGGCAAAGAAGTCATTCAGAACCTCAGCCTTCTCCAAATCCAGGGTAGCCAGTTCGCCCGATAGTTTCCAGAGGTGGTCTATGTTGTTCTTGGTCTGTCTTTAATTCGCAATGTAAAATATTTTAATAACATGTTCAGTTTTTGGTGAAATACTTGTCTAGATTCATTAAATGATGTACTGTGAAAAACCTTTTTAAAATAGAATCACAGAAATTGAATGTTCAGTGTTAGGGATTTTTAAACACCTCCAAGTTTCTTTTTCTTCTTTTTGAGGAGACTGTTTTTGGAGTATCAGGACAATCTTTAACACTATTATGCTATTTTGTTTTGCTTTAACACTAATATGCTATTTTGTTAGTAGAGAAAGTCTACTGTGATTTTTGCATTGTGATATGAAAAGCTCCCACCATAGCAGAAAACAATGTCAGGTGGACTGGAGCATCTCCCATATGAAGACAGGCAGAGAAAGTTGGGACTGTTTAGCCTGAAGAAGAGAAGGCTGCGTGGAGACCTCATAGCAGCCTTCCAGCATCTGAAGGGGGCCTATAGGGATGTTGAGGAGGGACTCTTCATTAGGGACTGCAGTGATAGGACAAAGGGTAATGGGTTAAAACTTAAACAGGGGAAGTTTAGATTGGATATAAGGAAGAAATTCTTTACTATGAGGGTAGTGAGGCACTGGAATGGGTTGCCCAGGAAAGCTGTGAATGCTCCATCCCTGGCGGTGTTCAAGGCCAGGTTGGACAAAGACTTGGGTGGCATGGTTTAGTGTGAGGTGTCCCTGCCCTTGGCAGGAGGGTTGGAACTTGGTGATCTTAAGGTCCTTTCCAACCCTAACAATTCTATGATTCTATGATTCAAAGAATCAATGAATGAGTTAGTGACTCGATTATTGAAATGAGACTAATCTCTATTAAACATACTGGTCTAAAGTTCAGCCATGGGTTTTGTCTTCATTAGGAAGTTATGCAAGCAACAGGAATGAATCTGTAGAGCCAAACCAGTTGATTCTGAGGAGTGGAGATCTACACTATGCAAGTTTTGGACGGATTAGTCGTGATTAGTCTCATTCTATCAAATAATGAACAAAGATGTATTCAGTTGTGAGCCTGGAATGCATCTTATCAAGGGAATTCAGTTCATATGTTGCAAGATATGATGCAGGTGAAAGCACTGTCCCCACTTAAGATCAGGAGATTTGTTTTAGAAACATATTTCTGACCCAAAACACTAGTATACTCTTACTCTCAGTTAGTCATCTGAGGTTTCTTTACCAATAGATAGTGGACAATAAGCAACTCCAGAATGTGATTTAATGGCACTTAGACACTCTCTCAGGGTTGATGTCTTGAAATGCTTTTTTGTTCATTGCTATAGAAGGAATTTACAATGAGTAGCTCAGGCGTAGATGTCTAACAGCTAAAATTGTAGCTTTGGGTTAGAATCCAACCTCACTAATATGTAAGTGATATCAGTCTGCTTTAAGTATTTTATTTAGTTGCTCAAAAAAAGATCACCTTAACAGTTAAAATAAATCTATTATTCCTAAATGAAGCAACATAAATTTCTTTGATCAGTATCAGCTGTAAAGTGTTCGAGGTTTTTAGCCAAACCCAGCTATTGGATCTGATCTATTAGAATGGATCTGTTCAAAAGCTTAAGTGTTTTAAAGAAATCATTCAGTGCTTCTTTACACATTTATAATTTCTGGTATATAGAATAAGGATTGTAGCTTGTGATTTTTATTAGCCTATGGATATCTTTATCAAAAATAAATCTTGTATAAAAGCAAGTGTATTTTAATAAAATTATTGCTACTTCATTTGCTGAATCTTCAAACTTCTCATCTAAGGATTAGTTTGTTTTTGTCTGGGATTTCTCTGTTCAGTTCATAGATTGTTCTGGACATTAAATTACTAACAAACTAGTTGCTTGTGAGCAATTTGGTTAATGAAGAATACTAAAGGATGAATTAATTTTTGTATAATATTTACCATCTATGAGTTATCAGTTCTATAAGCAGTTTTCTATGCTGCTTCTCTAGGCAATAAAGAGAGAGGGACTTAAGGTAAATCACTTCATCCTGGACCAGGTGGAATAAGTTGGCCTATAGAGGAGTCAGTCTTCTTAACAGAATATAATAGATGGGGAAAAAGACCTCTGGAGGTCACAGGGGGGTGTGTCACTGGGTTTTGAGTATCTCCAGTATGATGGGATACAGCCTCTTTGGGCACCCTTTTCAATTTTTTATTACCCTTATTGTGAATGCTTTTTTGCTGGTCAGAATTTCTTTTATTGCAATATGTGTCCATGCCAGTTCTCCTATCGCTCTGCACCTCTAAGAGAAATCCGGCTCTACCTTCTCTATATCCTAACTTTAAGCAGTTATAGATTTCCCTTTAGATTTCTTTCTGAAGTGGACACAGTACTCCAGATGAGTTCTCACAAGTGCTGAATAAAAGAGACTCATTATTTTCCTGGACCCGCTTGCCAACTCTTGCTAATAGAAGCCAGTTTGTTTTCTAGGCTTGAAGGGTGCAGCAGTGACTCATTTTCATGCTCACCAGGACCACAGGTCCATTTTGCAGTGCTACTTTCTAGAAGGCAGAGCTCAGCATGTGCAGCTGAGTGCGGTTATTCTATCCAAAATACATGACTTTCCATTTGCCTTTGTTGAACTTGAGATCAGTCTTTATCTCTAGTCTGTTGAAATTCCTCTGTCAGAAATTCCTCCATCCTGCAGTGTACTAACTCCTTCCTCCATCCTGCAGTGTACTAACTCCTTCCTCCCAGTATGATATCTCTAAAAATCTCTGTGAGTATATTCACTTCCATTGTCCAGGTCATTAAAAAAGACATTGAAAGCAGTAGACCCAGCATAGACTCCTGAGTGAAACTGTTGGGAACTCACTCTCGGTTGCTCTTTATACTGTTGATTGCAACTCTTTTGAGCCTGCCAGACAATTTTCCACTCATCTTATAGCCCTTGTGTTGAAATTATTTCATCAACTTGACTAAAGGCTACCTCGGAACACCGTGTCAAAACCCTTGCTAAGATATTAGAATTGGTTGAATGAGTTAAAAAAGCATGAAGATGCAGTTTTTAGTCAAAGGTTTGGGAATCTCCAAGCTTAACAGTATAATCAGAGCTGCAGAATATGAGATCGAACATTAAACTTTGAAACCAACTAGCCAAAGTCTGAAATTATCACATGGTCATTTTGTCTTTTGCTATTAGAGTGATCCAGATAAATGGGAATACAGCTACAAAGGCTCAACAAAACATTCCTGTTGATTCATCTTTATACGTGTCTCATCTTGCAGCTCCAAATACTTACTCTGAGTGTTATACCCTTGTCTATAAAGGCTGGTTTCCCTTTTCTGAATATGCTAAAGGTGGAATATACATTCCAGGCAAGTGCACAGTTATTTCAGTCAGGAAGTAATTTCCTTTTATATTTGGACCTAGTGAATTGGGTCTCACCAGGCTGGGATATTCTTATTCTTATATTTAACTAATTAAAAATGTAATAATATCCCATGTGTTTCAGTAAAGATCCTCAGATTAGTTAGGACTACAAGACTGAATTTATAAATGAAAGCTTGATTATTTAAAAGCCCTACTCTATATTTCAAGTGCATATATTTTCCACAGAACTTGTGCTTTTGTTTCTCTTTGGCTGTGTTCAGACACTTCAGAGTAATTACTTGGTATTACCTCTTAAAACATGCCCTAACTGTGCTGGAACAAGTGAATCTGTGCTGGGATGAGGCAACACCATTTTCCTTCCTGTCTCTGTACTCCTGTTCCCATTTGAAGAAAATGTGTTCAAAGAAACCAAAACCACTTTAGAGGCCAGCTGAGGATCCAGCATGCCTTCAGAACTGTCTTCTTTTGCTGTGTTGGTGCAGTGACATTATCAGGCTTCACGTATGTGATGCTTTATTGTGGCAGAGCATGTCTCCTGCTCTGGACATTTTTAACCCTAGAAGGCCAGTATCCGAAAATTTTCTTTTTCTGACTAGGAAGACACACCAACGTAGCTGTAAATTTACATATGTAACAACTAACCCAGAAGAAAAATCAGACATATTCTTCCCTAAAGTGGTACTTAAAGCTTTTTATATGTTTTAGGGGCTTGTTTGGTTTGGGGTTTGTTTGTTTGTTTTTAAATAACTTTAGGAATATTTCTGGGTGGGTCTTAGAACCAATATATTTTGTCTAATAAGTCAGAGTGGACTACAATATGAAATAGTCTTTCGGAGTATTAAGAAACTCATACATATGTGGGAAAAGTAATTGCAGTAAACTTCAGCAGCTAGACTGATAACAGTTCAGATAAGAACTGTTCAGTGAATGGCCAAGACTATTTCTGCAGTGTGTTCAACATTTTTGTGAAATGCTTGAGGAAACAAGGTTTCTTAGTCTCTAAACTACTCCTGTATTGCAGGCTCTCGATGTAGTAGTTGCTGATCTCCAAGCTACATTTTGCTACAAAGAATCCAAATTAAATGCAAATCTTTTCTCTACCTGCCCTAGACTGAAAAGGAAAAAGGTAATAGAGGACATTTTCTTGCTGAATACTAACCAGGCAAAATGTTTTTTGAAACAACAGGCTGTGCTTAAATGCATTTTCTCAAGGACCTCATTAGCAGTGGCAGAACAGAGCTATTCCTCACATGCACCATGACTCCTAGAAACAAACCTCTGCTGCTGGTAACAGTCTGACGTGAATTTAACTCCATAAAAAGACATCAAAGTGGTACTGAGCTACGGTGTTAAATCCACTAAGAGGACTTTTAATTTATATCCAGCAGGTTTTCTGTTCACCTCTTCTTTCCACTTTGTCTCTCTTGCATAAATTGTGCAACCTGAAATTAAAACATTCAACATCTAACAGGAAACGAGATTTTGTAAGATATTTCATCATGCTTGTTACAGTGCATAGAAAATCACAAATTGTTTCTAAAGGAGAACAGGCTATCCCTGAAATGTCATGATAAAATGAGGAAAATTAAACTCAAGCTGTTTGTACACATATGGAATGACTTGTATGTACAAAGAGAAAACATCAGCCTAGTATGCTGAAAGATGCAGGTGAAATCTGACATTCCTATTACAGTAAAAATTCATTGAGAATACATAACCTGCTCTAGAGCAGTAGGATTTTGGAGAAAACTTCAGGAACTATCACTGTGTGGAAGGACTCAGATATACACAGAACAGTTTAAAGAATTCTTGGTTATTTGCTTGAAATGCGTACTTCTTCACTTTTATTCAGTATAGATCTTTAGGTACTTATCAGTGCTAGGGAAGGACCTTCAGTATAGAAAGTCAGTCTATTTTGTGCTGTACCTGTGCTGCTCTTAGGCATTGGAGAGCATGTACTATAGCAGTTGGACACCTCTAAGCTTTTCTGGATATATTACTAGTGCATTCCTGACTGTTAGGAGAAGCTACAAGGTACCTCCAATTTCAGGCCTCTGAAGTCCATAGTTTGACTAATTCCATAAAATTATTGTAATTTTATGGAAAAAAAAATTAGTGTTTATAACCATATTTACTTGGTTACTTTTGTTTTTTCTTTCTATTATGTCTTCTTGCTTTCCATCGTCATACAATTCCCAACAGAACTGTTCTATTTGGTAGCATAATGGGAAGTTATCTCTCTGTTTCTGTTTCCAATACTGTGTGTAACACTATGCCAGAATTTCATTTACAGTTCTGCTCAGAAAATAGTTCTGACCCGGATTATCTTTCCCTATGTTACCTTACATTGCTTATTTTATTTTATTTATTTTTTTTTTTTTTTGAAGATTGCATGTTCTTACATGTCTGTGTTCCTGTTATGATTCCTATTTGACTGTTTAATACTTTTCCAAGTTTGTTCCATTTTACTGTCAGAACCGTTTGGTTTAGCATTGTAATGTTGAAATTCCATCCTGGATTAAGATTTTGAGTAATGTGAAAGGTGACTTTGCAGCCGAGCCTGTTTTTCTATATAGATTTTTATAACACTGGAAAACTGAATACTAAGTGTCTGACTGGCTTATCTTCAGTGTTCAGCTAGCATGGATTCCTTGAAAATGGTAGCCTAGAAGTACTGCAATTTATATAGCTCTTCTTGAAGTTGAAATCTAATGGCTCTACAACAGTTTAAATGTACCTAAATGTGATTGATACATTTTCCTCAGACATGGCTGTGATATCGTTTATTGTCTTCCATACCAGTGCATGTTACAATAATCTTAAGAATTACTGTAATTAGACTAGCAGAAGTATTAATTTCTCATTCACATGACTTAGAAATAGTTTGAACTGTATAGTGTGAACTTTTCTGTGCATTTTATCTCAGAACTGGAATAATGTAAAATTCCAGCAGAGGGACCCCTCATACCTTATAATGCACATTTTGTGCTTGAGTCTTTTGTTCGTGTATTTTGTTCCTGGATGAGTATTTTGTTCTCACAGAAATTTTTGGCTTTTCAGTCTACACAAAAAATAAAGTGTAAAATATTAGACTTCAAAATAGTATGTAACTTGTGAAAAAATGTGTTTAGGGCATTTGTCGTCTTTGGATAAATTGAAAATAACAGAAAACAAAGAGTGTTGCAGTATGGAAAAATAATTTAATAGCATCAAAAATTTTTCAGAGAAAAGCTATCAATTCCATCAATAAAATATAAAAACTATTTCTTTATCTTCCCACTGGTAAGCCTATTCCCGTGGCTTTACTAAGCATGCTTTAAGTATTTTTTTATACTATTTCAAAGTTTTTTAAATCAGATCAACCTGTGGAGATGCTAAAGATATTTCTGTAAACCTGAAGTATATAATTTCTATTGATTTAAGTGCAATTTTAGTAACTTTCTACAAGGTTCTTTGTATACCATATTTTGACTACACCGATTCTTATGTTCAGATAAGGAAAAGAGTAATGTGAGGCAGATAGGATGTTCAGTCATTTTGCAGCTTTTTTTTTTTTTTTTTTTTCTGCTATTTCACCAGTCCAGTTAAACCCTAAATTTACCGTAAACATCACTGGATTTTTTCCATTTGTGCTGTCAACTGCTCAGTCCTTGGGCCTGTCCAGATGTTGACCTTAGATTTGCTAGGTGGTCCAGCCTGAAGTTTAGTAGCAGAGCACATGCACATACATGCATACAAACATATACATGCACACATACACAATACAGGGAGAATGCTTGCACAGAAAATAGAATTTAATGGAGAGGCCAGGTGCAGGGCTTGGTCATACAGCAGTACTGACCTGCAGCCTGCTTAACTGTGACCTGCTTCTGTTACTATTTCCTCTTCTTCAATTTTCTATGCCTGCTCCTCCCTAATCTAACTTTATTCCTGCCACTACATTTGACCTTTTTTCTAAAAATCCCATAGTAAGCGCTGCACATTCCTACAATCCCCTTAAAATGCCCCGTTGCATGAGTCTTTTGCAATCCCACAAGACTTCCCAGTATCCCATAAGAGGTTTAGTCTTTTCTGTGAGACCCTTGATTATGCTGTTTTCTTCATTTCAAAGTCTTAGCTGATCTTTTCAGAGGCTTAACAGATGGGTCTCAAATGGCCAATCAGGCAGTAAGTTCTGGTTCTTGCCATTGTTTTGGTTATCTGCTGCCCATTAGAGTTTGTGTACCTATGTCTTCAATTCATAACTTTTTCTGTCTCTTGTCTTTGTCTCTGCTGTATAGGCATTAACTAAATGCCTTTCTGAACCAGGTAATCTGTACAGTCCAGATAACTTTACATTGTGCATTTCAGCAATAAATGCACTGCAGAAAAAACTCCCTAAATTCTTTCTGTTTCCTCATTACAAGGGTGCTCAGAGTTTTGAAGAAATAATGAGAATTCTATAGTTCATCAGGACTTATGAAATGAAAGAATCATACACCCAGTGATAGTAGGTTGATGTAGGCATTCACAGAAGCATTAGTTGATGCTTTTCACTCAGTGAGATAGTTTCTGTATCTGGCACTGTGGTTTTGTACATTTTCTTTTGCATTCTGTGCCACAAAACAAAACAAACAAACAAACAAACATATCTAGCCTTAGTCCAAGACACAACAACAAAGTAAAAAGTGTGAACTAGGAAATAAATGTTAACGCATTATTTACAGAATTATCTAAGAAAATGTAGCAGGAAGAGGATACAAGAGGCCATCTCTTCCATCCCACTGCACCAACTCAGGCTTGACTCCATTTGAACTATTTATTAGTAGTAACTTGGTTAACTAGCAATTAGACAGTTCAAATTGCAAAGCTTTTCTACATCCTCCACATCTAATCTCTTTCAATCTCAATTGTTCTTTTTTTTTTTTTTTTTTTTTTTTTTTTGTAAATCTCCCTTAATTCAGTTTTAAATAAATTATAATAACACACCAGTCCCTTATTCTATGTTACTGAATTGGTGTTGCTATTTAGATTGGTGATGTGAAAGTATGTACACTGTTGCTGTGAAAGGAAGGCTTGGCTCTTATGATCTTTGACAAAAGGCTTACATAAGAGAGTTATATCAAGACCAAAAAACAAAGAAGGAAGATAGAAGAGAGTGGATTCTACTCTGCTGTTGCAACTGGATTTCAGTTCTAAGCCTGGCATCTAAAGAGAGTTTATGTAATCATTGTACTTGTTCGTCTGTCATCCTGCTAAATTCAAAATCTTGTAATGCAAGAAAGAACACACCTTATAAGTAAAGCCAACAATTTATTGTTGGTATAATTAAAATCTCAACAGAATAATCAAAATAACTGTTGTATCTAATTAATGCAGAAAAAAAGGAAGAAAATAAAGAAAAAAATTTTACTACAAATAGGTCTCGGTAGTAATAGTATGGTTTAAATTGCAAATATATAGCCATCCACTGCCCTTCTGGGTCCTGGATAGATGGGTCCAGTCTTTCTCACAAAGACAACAGGGAGCAGAGGGTTGCAGAAAGGTTCAGTGTTCCACATTCTTTGCTAGGAGGAGTGGTGCTGATGGTGGAATTTCTTTCCCATTGCTACAGAATTATCATGTTGGTGGTTTCTTCTTTACTCTGGGTTCACTTTGGGCTGTTTTCTGACACAGATTTGCAACCTGTTCATTGTTAATATCTGCAATATCATATCACATCCAAGTTTTCTATGCAAACTGTTTCACAAATATTAGATGCTTTTTCTTTGCTCTGTGACTCCCTAAAACCAGTTTTGTCCAGCTCCATATGTCCATTTCTTTAAATGACCATAGATAAATCATTCATATCCCTGAGATCTCCAGTGCTACCTTTGGGTCTCTTTCTTACCACCCTCACACCTCTATACTGTATCCTTTGTTCCCAGTGCTATAATATTCTGTTCCCTGTGCTCCTATATCCTTATGCTGGAGTAAATATTTCACTCTACATAGAGGAATTAATTGATACTCTATAGAAAAGCTATGGTTGTACTATTGAAATATAAGCAAAAATAAAACTAATTAGGCATGGCAACCTGTTCATGTAGAAAAATTGCTGTTACATCTAAACAAGCTAAAACAAAAGTGTAAGAAGGTCATGGTCAAACACAGCCTCAGACCTGGGACCTTGAAAAGTCAGTTCAAGGCCTCTAGCCTGTTACTAGCCATGGGTGCGATCTATGGGGCTGTTGGTCTACAAGAACCTTCCTTTACTAACTTTTGAATTTCAACTTGAAGGTTAGCAACTCAGAAACATGACAAGAGAGAAGGGTACAAATAATATGAAGTAAGATAAGAATTATATAGGAGATGCAAAAATATGTGTCCTCCTTTTCCTGCCAGGTGACCACTCATGTGCTTGCCAGGTGTTTGATGCGTGCACAGCTCTGAGCCAGCCTCTGGGTTTGTAGATGCCAGTAGGGCACTGAAGAAAGATAATGCTTCATGTTGGTGTCAGTACAGCTTGTAGGAACTGGAGTCAGATCACTTGAACTACTGCAGTGAGAAGGAGACATAGGAAATCAGATGCTTAATAAGAAACTGCTCTGTGATGGCTTTCTTTGCAAGCACGTATAGTGTGAGACTGAGACTCAAATCACCTCCTGCCTGGGGAAACCCAACTGTTGCATTAAAAAATAATCTTGTACAGAGAACATCTTCACAGTTCTATGCTGCTTGCTTCTGGAGTGGCTCCATCAGACATCCCAAAGACAAATAATGAGTCATTCCACGTGAAGGTGATTTAAGGAAACATGATCTTTTGCAATTCCTTTTTCATAATTACTCTAAGCTCTTCCATGACACTTACCACTTCCTTGCAGGGTTCTGCAGTATCTCCATTTCCTGCTGTATCACTGGTTGTCCACATAGATACTGTCTAGACACTATCTAGGCATACATACTGTCTTTAGCACTGAGTTTCACATGTGGATTGTTTGAAGACAGATTTTGAGCTCATGATCTCAGGCATCTTGTGCGTGGAAGTCTTTCCTTCTACAAGGATATTCAGTTTTTCTCTCTTCCCTGACAAGCCACTGATTTTTTTATAAAGCTTGTAAGTTCTTAATATCTTTTAGGCATCTTCTCTATTATTAGCTGAAATTAGCATGAAATGATTATCAGAGGACTGCCACACTGGGCAGGTGGACTGAGACATGGTGCAGTCACATAAGCCTCGTTTTCTGAAGTGAGGAAGAAACAAATGATGCTTAAAAAAACCCAAAAAATACACACACCCACCCCCACAAACACCCACCCCCAAACAAACAAACCAAACAAAAAGAACATCCATAAGAAAAGAGCTGTGGGTTTTTGTTTGTTTTGAATTTGTTTTTTTTTTTAATAGTTCTTCATCTAGCATTTTACTGCAGATAGAAAAATAGTGTTTATAAAGGCAACTGAAATTAGTCCTGCAAAAATTCTGTTCTGAATCCTCTTAAGCCTGCAACGGTATTTCCAAAACTCAGTTGAATCATTAAAAGCAAATATTTCCTAGTTTTCAACTCTGTTTTCCCCTTATTCCCTCACAACGTCACACCCTTAATCAGACAAAACTTAGGTACTTGAACTAGGACTTGAAATTCCTTGCCTCTTATACCCATTTTTATCATTTTTCAGCTGCATTTGTGTTTTATGGATTTCTGAAACTTTGCTATTTCAGCAAGTACAGGGAAATACTGACTGCATAAAATTCCCAAATCCGTACACGAAGAAACAGGAAAGGTCAGTAAGACAGAAATGTGATACCTAAGGGCAAGTCAGGTTTTCAAATACATTCTCTCTCTCTTTCTTACACACCCATCCCCACAGATATATTTGTCACAAACTTGGTACCAGTAGACTATGAAGGAGCACTGTGATCTAAAGAACCTTAGTATGCTGGCTGAAAACTCCTGGGAGGCTAAATTCACATTAAGGAAGTTATAATACATATGTTGAAACTTTAACAGGGGAGGTCTAGGTTAGATGTAAGGAAAAAGTTCTTTACTATGAGGATGGTGAGGCCCTGGCACAGATTGCCCAGAGAACCTGTGCTGCCCCATCCCTGGCAATGCTCAAATCCAGGCTAGATGAGGCTTTGAGCAACCTGGTCTAGTGGAAGCTGTCGCTGCCTGAGGCAGGGATTTGGAACTGGATGATTGAGATATAAGAAATAAAAAATATGACAGTACAATTTCGTCAATGAAGAACTTAATCTGTGAAA
>JBCJKH010009551.1:0-11427 GCA_039877255.1 Loriculus beryllinus | reverse complement strand
GTGCAGCTACCAGCATCAAAGCAGAGGCAGTTTATAAACTGTTCCTCCCTCCTGTTCTGTGCTGCAGGATGGTCTCAATGTCTCTGTTCAGCATCTCCTGGGCTTCTTTTCATAGGACAAGTTCATATGCACTTTCATGGCCCTCTCAAATTCTGCCTGCAAGGGGGCTCCTTGGGAGCATCTGCATCTACTGAGTAGGCAGATCCAGAGTTCCCTCTTTTGGAGAAACAGTCTTTGCTTTGTTTCCCATGTGGTTTTAGAAAGGGAAGGAGAGGTCAGAATAAGCCTCAATACAGAGATTTTAGTGTTGTTCATGACTTATACTATGTGTTCCTTGCTTGCCGTTTACTGATGAGAAGGACTCAGAGAATTAACAATCCCAGACTGTAAAATCAAGCCGCCCTCACTGTGTATGGAGGGTGAGCACTTCTGTATCATGACACCCATGAATTGGGGACTCTGGTGACAGGCTATGTTGAGCACAGTGAGGCCTGAGAGATAATTGTGAGGATTTTTTAAGACACCCTGATGAATTTCAGCTTTAAGTGCCAGTAACGAAGTCAAACCTCTGTTTTTTCACCTGTTCCCTGCATAACTCACTTATTGCATATTCCAGATTTGTTGTCTTTCATATAATTTCCCTGTGTTTTCATAGAATCATAGAATCATTTATGTTGGAAAGGACCTTTAAAATCATCAAATCTAAATGTTAACCTAGAACTGCCAAGTCCACCAGTAAACCATGCCCCTCAGTGCCACATCTACATGTCTCTTAAATACCTCCAGGTTGGTGACTCTACCACTTTCCTGGGCAGCCTGTTCCAGTGCTTGACAACCCTTTCAGTGGAGACAGTTTTTTAATATCCAATCTAAACCTTCCCTGACACAACTTGAGGCCATTTTCTCCTGTCTTGTTGCTTGTTACTTGGGAAAAGAGGCCAAACCCCATCTTGCTGCCACCTCCTTTCAGGTAGCTGTAGAGAGTAATAAAGTCCCACCCTGAGACTCCCTTTCTCCAAGCTAAACAGCCCCAGTTCCCTCAGCCACTCTTCATAAGTCTTGTTCTCTAGATCCTTCACGACCTTTGTTGACCTTCGGATGTGCAAACACAGTCAACATAGAGTGGCATGAGAAAAGCTCATGTATTTTTCATTTGTTGAGATACACTTCCCACTGGATAAAGTTTCTGGAGCACCACTACAAATTCTGAGCAAGCAAGGAAGTTAGAGCAGAACCATGAGCACCCTACAGAGTTTGATTAATTTCATCTGGTTTTAATTAGTATGCATTCCTTCCTTAATTATGTGTTTTATGAGAAGTGGATGTGGATATCTGAAGTCAAGCAAGGGGTGGTATTTTTGTCATCACATCAATACAGGGTATGTGAGTTCTGGGAAGTAAGAAGGTGTTCATAAATAACCAGATACAGCAGCACACCCCCACCAGAAACTAATAGGATCCACCTTTAAATTAACTGATTCATTTACTCCAGTGTACCACATATCACAATGTACCGTCTTTTGTATTACATCCTATCTTTCTTTCTGTTGATTACATTTTAGTTTTATTGTAAAGCTTTGTGTGGAAAAAAGGATTATTCAGAAGTTGAAATGTCTGAAACAGACATGCTTCTAGAGGCATTATATTCAAAGCATTGAAGCATTCAGTTTGTGATCTCTATCTCTCTCTCTTTTTAAAACCCAGGGAGTGCTCAGTCTTCTCTTCCTTTAGTGACCTTTTAAAATGGCTCATGTTGGCACTCAGATACCAGGCACTCTAAATCAACTGTAATTGCTGAACATTTAGACCATGTTTAGGAAAGGATAATAATATATATGCTCTTCATCTGCAGCAAATATAAAGGTACAAGCCATTAGTAACTTGATTATGAGACTGAATGATCAAACCAACATTTTTTGGCCCTGTAGGTTTTCAATCTGGCTGACAAATGGGATACAACAGGTGAATGACATAAATGAAACAGGACAGTATAGGGTATCAAAAGCAAGTAAAATATGATCACCAGGAGAGCACGAATCACATGGTCCACTGCCTGGCTTTTTTTTCCTGGACTCTTTAAATATGCCTTTCTGCAACATATGCAGACTGTAAAAAGCTGCAAATCTTTGTTTTTATGTCTCTGAACCTTAGCCATGAGTCCAATAATTTACATTACTGAACAGTGAAATGGTGCAAAGTAGTTTGAACACGGAAATAAATGCAAGTTTTTATGAGAGAGAAACTTTGCAAAGGAAGAGTGTAGGGAAGTCAAGATGTGTAAGTGACACACAGAATAACCTTAAAGTTGACATGCTTAAGCTTCACTGAATAAACAACAGAATGTTTTGATACCCTTCCCAGTAAGCTTTCCAAATATTACTGCACTGGCTGAATACATTTCATGCAAGCAAGCTAACAGGATGTCAGTATTGGCAGCATCCATGCCATGCCTCCACTTTGCCATATTCCCCAGTCAAATGAAGGGTCAGTAAATTTAACAACATCTTTAGTCTTTGCCTCAAGTGCAAATAACTTCTCATGGGCTCAAAAAAAAAAAAAAAAAAAAAGTTAAATAAAGTCCTTGCTTCTTGCAGGCTTAACCTCAGTGCTGATGCCTGTTGATGGATCAAACAGTCCCAGATTTTTAAATCATTTAACTGGTTCAAAAGCTGTCTTATCCTTTGATTTTATAGTTTAATCAATTCTCAAGAAAGAAAATGAAATTGTCACTGAATCATACCCACAGTGGCCTATCCTTCCTTAGAGCCAGTTGCAGATTATAGAAAATAAATCAACTCTGAACTTTCTTAGGAATGAAAAGGGGTGAAGAGAGAAAATGCAGGAATTGCAAACCAGAAGCAGTGAGGGGCCATCATGATAACACAGAGTAGATCACTACAGACAGTCATATCTCTGTCATTTGCAATGAGCAGTTGCTGTTACCATGACTGCTCATTTCTGCATCTTTGTAAGTAAAGAGCAAATGCATGAACTAACATAGGACAACTCTTGCACAGAGTTAAAATGTTTAGAAATTCCTTGGGACCAGGATGAAAATCCTTCCCCAGGAGAAACCTCCATGAGGTTTGACTCCACAGAAGGACACCAGCAGTGGAAAATGCATCTGTGTCCCAGGCAACATTGACATCAAGTAGCACTGATGTCAGTCAAGCAGATTGATGTCTGCTTCATAAGAAAGTGGGATAGCCTTCACCTGTCTCTCTTTCCTCAGTAATTGTGGCTTTTGGTCTTTTCCTGAAAGTCTAGTCTGTCATGAGATAATATCAGGGGATAGTTTATCAAGGGGTGCTTGAATGCCACTTCCGGATGAAATTTCTATTGCATTGGTTCTTGGGATTGCAAGGCATTTGACTTGAGGACCTAAACTGTAGGGTCAAACTGAGCTAGAATAAGAACAAAGACAAATAAAGAGAAATGGTCCTGTGTGCTCTAAAATAGGACACGATAGTGATTTCATATGAGAATGAAGTCAAGACAAAAGAATAAGTTTTAAAAGTGCTTCTTTCAGTTGTCATTTTTGCTGCCAGCTACTCTTTGTGCCTCAGGTTTTAGTTGCAAAACAAAAGGTTTCCTTTCACAACTTTAAATTCCCCTGAAAATCTCTCAATTTTGCTTTCTTTTGGGAAATAGAGATTGAAGTAATTTTGGCAATTTATTTCTTTCCTTCCCAACTGAATGAACTATAAAGGTTTATATCTATAGTTGCCTTTCTTGAGCTCTGCAAATTTTAGCAGATTAGGAAAAAGAAATTTTGTGACTGTCAAGTTGTCAAAGTTTAAAAAAGCTACACAGTAGAGAAATAAAAAAATACATAGAACAGCAAAAAGATGAAAACACAGGAAGACAGTCTCTATGCTCACCTTGACAAGTGAAACACTCTAAAAATGTAGTGTTTCCAGGACTAAGGAGAAAAGCTGGATTCTATCTTCGGAAATTATTTTGCATGTTTTCTTCTGTACACGCTTGTATACATGAGTCTGATGTCAGAATGTGGGCTACAATACTTTTCCTACTGGAGCACCGTTTTCTAAAACGAGGTCTGTATCACCTTCCAGTGACAAGCTCCAGTCTTGTGTTATATCCATGCTTGAAAAAAGACCATTCTAATAAATAGAAGCATCCCCAGAAAAATCATGAGGATATATATATACATATTAAGCATTTAAGCAGCATTATTTGCTTTCAAATGAGGATGGATTTTAACTTGTAGTTTGCAATTAGAATAATAATAAACATTTTTCCTAATGATAATGGGCAGTAGTGTTAAATTGGAAATGAAAAACCTTTTTCTGTTGGTACAGTATAAGTTACAGTATCATTAAATATATAACTAGCCGTTTATTGCTTTGTGTTGTTTTAGAGCACTTAAATGAAAAGTTGATTTGTCTCTTATTAGACCTCAGTAAATGCTCCTTTAATAGTAATAGAGTGTTTTAATGCTTTACAGAATCACAGTATCACAGAATGGTTGGGTTTGGAAGAGACCTCTGGATATCTAGTCTAACTACACCCTGCCCACCAGAGCAAGTTAACATAGAGCAGGTTACACAGAAATGTGTCCAGGTGGTTATGGATATCTCCAGAGAAGGAGACTTCATAACCTCTATGAGCAGCCTGTTCTGGTCCTCTGTCAGCCTCAAAATAAATAAGTTCTTTGTCACATTCAGACAGAACTTTTGTGTTTCATTTTGTGCCTGTTGACCCTTATCCTGTTTCTGGGCATCACTGAAAAGAATCTGGCCCCATGCTCTTAACACTCATCCTTATGATAATTGTATGCATTAATTAGACCCCCTCTCAATCATCTCTTCTCCAGGCTAAACAGGCCCAGCTCTCTCAGCCTTTCCTCCTAAGAGCGATGCTCCAGTCCCCAAGCATCTTCATAGCCCTCTGCTGGACCCTCTCCAGTAATTCCTTTTTTTTCTTGAACTAGGGATCCCAGAACTGTACAGGCTTCATTCATCAGTGAGTCCACATTTTCCCTAGTCTTCCTTTTGCACCTGAGGTACTTGAAGAAGCACTTCTTGTCCTCGACATCTCTTGCCAGATTGAGTTCCAGATGGATCTTCGCTTTCGTTGTTACATCCCTGCCTATTCTGACAGTGTTCCTATATTCTTCCAAAGTGGCCTGTTCCTGTTTCCACATTCTGTAAACTTCCTTATTCTGTCTGAGTTTTGCCAGAAGCTTCTTGCTCATCCTTGCAGGTCTTCTGCTCCCTTTCCTCGATTTCTTACTCATAGGGATGCACTGATCTTGAGCTTGGAGGAAGTGATGCTTGAATATTAACCAGTTCTCTCGGACGCCTCTACCTTCTAGAGTCCTAACCAATGGTACTCCTCCAAGTAGGTCCTGAAGTGCAAGGTTGTAATTTGAATTATTGCCCTGCTTCCTTTAGGCAGGAATCTGCACTCCACCATCTCATGGCCACTGCAGACAAGGCTGCCTCTAACCTTGATATCCCCAATGAATCCTTTGTTAGTACAAGGGACAGCAGCACACCTCTTCTTGTTGACCCCTCCACCACCTGTGCAAAAAATTATCATCAAGCTTTCCAGGACCCACCACAGCCCATTCGAGGTGATGGGCCTTCTGGTTCTTATCATCTTGGGAAGTAGCTGAAGAACATTTGTCACTGTTCTGGTTGGCCTGGCTTATTCTAATGATTCTATGATTCCTCACCTGGATGAGACTGGATGAGATGGTGTAGCATTTCCACTTCTGAGCTGGCCCCTTCAGTTTACAGCCTGCCTCACCAAATTGGCCAGCCTGATTTTTTTTGCCTTTTTTTGTTTGTTTGTTTGTTTTTTTGTTTCTATTTTTATTTTTTGATTTTGTTTTTTAATAAATAATACTGTTAATGGCAGTATTTTTTGATTATTATTATTAAAAATTAGTTTCCATTAAATTGAATGTGTGAAATTTAGCTTAAATAAAAGAGAAATGGCAAACTTCACTAAATCAGGGTAAGAAAAGCTTTTATTTGTGCTGTTTTAATTGTGCCAAAATGGATCTATCTCTTAGGCTACCTTACAAAGGCTAAAGTAGCTTAATTCTGTTGGGGCTTGATTATGCCTGCATGAGTCAAATGTGAGACTGTAGCAGTAATTAAACATATTTCACCAGAGAAACTTGAGGATGGATTTTGCTGCAGCATTGGTAGACTTCCTCCTGAAACAAATGCCAGGTAAAAAAAACCATTCTGCAATGACTTCTACATTGTGGGAATCTTTCTTCTATATGGGACAAGTGGAGAGTGGAGAAGGCACAACAGTTGGGCACAATTCCTTGCCCTTCTCTATTGATTTTCTTCATCTCTTATGGTTTACTCTGGCATCTACTGCCAATACACACACACACCAAGAAATGACTCTGAAACACCTCATGAGATATACCTTACAAAGTATTTGAAGTATTTATATAATATATATGGCAAAAAATGTACATATATGATGTATACATATGTGGCAAAGAAGTCCACCAGGATGCTGCATTATATCCACACAAGCATCTCCAGCAAAGATAAACAAATCATTATTCCTCTCTACTCAGTGCTTGTCAGACCACACCTGGCCTGTTCAGTTTTGGTTCCCAGTACCCAAAAAAGTGGTAGGCAGGCTGTGGACATTCAAGAGAAGGGTCTCAAAGGTGGTCAAAGGACTGGGATGCTACTGAATGAGGAAAGGCTGAAAGAACTGGGTTTGTTTAGCCTTGAGAAAAGAAGGCTGAGGGGAAATGTTAGCACCATGTTTCAGTATTTAAAGAGTGGCTTACAAAGAACATGGAGACTCTGTTTTTACAAGGACTTACATGGAAAAGATGAGGGGTAATGGACACAAATTAGTCCCAGGGAGATTCCAACTAGAAGCTAGAGGAAAATTTTTCATAATGAGAACAATCAGCCATTGGAATAATCTTCCCAGGGAAGTAGTGTTGGACTCTTTAAATATTCAGCCAGACAGGGTGCTGGGCCTTCTTGCTCAGACCATGCTTTTGCTTTGCTGGACAAGGTGATCTTTGAAGTGCCTTTCCAACCTGATATTATATGATTCTATGAGGTAGATCTTAAAATGTAGCAAACTTGTAAAAGTCTTAGAAACCATCACTTATAAGCAGTGGAAGATAAGCTTGCAGAACGGATGCAGTTCAAGAGTAGTAAGACATTTTCTCCTCTGTAAGAATATTAGGAATTAGAATTAGGAAAGTATTAAAAGGAGGGGGAAAAAAACAAACAAAAAAATAACAACCCCAAACTGGACAGGTATGAATTAAAAAAGTACAGAAAAAAGAAACCAAAACCCAAACCAAAAATCAGGATCTGAAAAATGTGGTAGGACCTAAAGAAGTTTGATCTTCCTAGTCCATAGCACAAAGTGTCTTGCTTATCTTGTGCAGTGTAACTTCTAACATAAAAATGCTGGGTGCAATTTCAGTATCTTCTTTGTAGGTCAGTAGAGAAAATGGCCACGGTTTTTAAATATGTGTTTGCTTGGCAGAAATTTTCTTCTCCACACATCTACCCCTCCTTGGCCACAGGTTATCTCCTAATGCCCCAAACCACCAGACAGTATTGAAGAAGTCTCACTGAACCCCCAAATTAAGGATCTGATCCCAAAGCAAACTAACTGATAAAGTTTTGCTCCGGAAGAAGAGTTGAAAGTTGTGGGTTTTGATTCCAGAATGAAAAAGAAAGAAGCATCAGCTTGTGGGTCCTTGTCCAAAAGAGCCTTTACCAGTTTACTAGGCTGTGCACTTAATCTAATTTTAGATTGATTGCTTTTGCTTGGATGTCCCAGAGAAATGTCAGAGCTGAGTGTGGGTGTGAGGATTATGAATATTAATGCTTAGTCTTGTCTGGGTTTGACAACTAGTAGCTCAGACAAGGTTATAGAGGCCTGATCCATTCTGAAGGGAGCTTGTTTACATAATGAGCTTGAGCCAAGGGGGTGGGGATAACAAGACAATTGGTGATTGAATGCAAGAGTTAAAACCTGATCAGAATTGCTGCCCCACTTCATGTACTTTGCTAGCTGCCTAAGATGGTATCATGCATCAAAAATCCTGCACACATACCGCTGCTCTGAAATCTCTGTGGCTCATTGTATTAGTTCAGTTAGAAACCTTTAAACTTGAAAGCTCTTTTCCTCCTGGTAGCAAGTCATCATTCAAATGAGCTAGAGATGAGGACACAAGGGCAACCCTTGTCTTCCTGCTTTCCCCTGTATTATTTGGTATTCAATTGGTTAGCAAGTACTGCTGCTCATGAAAGCAAAAGAAGGGAGGAAAAATATTAAAAGAATTGGAGAAGAATTATCCATCATAAATCATCATCACTCTGCTGTGTGCACACTGGTGTAACTCTAGTGTGTGGTCTTTAACACATGCTTCATGGTGTGTAATGCTCAAAAGTAGATAGAATTCTTTAGTCAAGACCTTGTCAGTGCTGAACAGGACCTGCCAAATTTCCTAAAGATGGTCGTATTTACATCCTTCTATGCCTTTTTCCTTTTTCCTTTTTGATGACTACAAAAATTATTCACTCATGCTGACACTGACTGTGGTCACCTGCTTTGTAGCAATTTTGATCTATAAAGTCCTGTGAACTTATTCACTCTCTGTACTTTATGGACAGGTCCCTAGTAAATGCAATGCAGAACTTAACTGGAGCAGAACCTACACTTCATGTTTGTACAAGTAGCCTGGATTCTTTTATTCTCTAATCCCATTTGAAATGTACTACAAGAAGATATAGGGAGCAGGACTGGTATCAGATGGTCACAGCTATAGGGAGATAAGTTTTTATCTCAGTTATGTAAGTATAAAAGTAATTCCTTTCTTTTAATCTATCATGGTGCAAGAATAGAATTAAATTAACTAGAATTTAAATACCCATTTTGTGAAATAACTTGTGAACTAAACTACCACACCAGTTTCAAGGGGATTATAGAGGTGTCCTAGGAGATAGAAAGTAACTGTTCCTGAGACAGCAGAGCAATTTTTCCTCAGGTACCCACACCCAATTATTCATTTGTATTACAGTTCTTTCTTCCTTTCTGTTTTATTATGTTTGAGTATTTTTATTTTTTTAACTTGGGTAGCAGCAATCAATCTTTCCTTAATATCAAAAGCAACAAAGACAAAGCATAAAAAGAAACTCAACAAAAGACATGATAATCTGGAAGATCCTTCTTATGTTGAATTTTGAAGACTCATCAACATTCAAAACTAAAAATTTGCAGAATATTGTATCATCTCTGCTTGTCAATGGCAAATGCGATATGCAAGTTAAAACAGAACCCTGTGCTTTATGAATTTTCAGTTTTAAGTACAGAAAAGACATGATAAAAGGAGTAATGAACTAAGGAAGAGATGGAAAGAATTTAAATTAAAAGATAAATAGCCCTTCTGCTAAATTATGTCTGGCTCCCAGGGAAGAAAAGTTTGTTGCTTCATGAACGATGACACAACACTGAACAAAACTTTCATGAAGGCATTTTGCCTAAATAATTACTTGCTACCAAATAGTGTGGGAGCTGGGTGATTGGAGGACTTAATGAGACACTTTTGTGTAAGCTTAACCGTATGTGGCAATCAGGTTATACAAACCATTTCAGTAATGCACACTGTACACCAATAACAGAGAGTACTATTCCCAATTAAGGTCACAATTCTGTTAAGTTGGCAGGTAATACCAGGGCTGAAAGTATGACGGGATAAAATTCTGGAGGGGAATGCTCTTGTATGTGGATGTTTTGAACCTCTGATAGATCATTGAGTCATGGAGAAAGATTTAGGGTACACAAACTTATTAGTGAAAAGTCCAAACTTGACCCCAGGACTAGATTAATTTACCATCCATAGTGAACCCTCACTGTGAGGTTCTGATCTGACATGAACGCAAAGCTAATGGATAGCTTAGCACATTAGTCTGTCTTATGCATGAGCTAAGGACAGATAGATAAAGTCTACTTCACCCAACAAATACTTGAGTCTTGTCCATTCCTAAACTAATGATCGTTGGAATTGTTTTGCCTAACTTTAAATGTCTCAATTTAAGCTACTCTTTTTATAATCAACAGAGGAAAACAGAATTTTGGGGGGATTTTCCTTAAGAGGTCTGGTTTAGGGTGAGATAACTTCTTTTCCTTAGGTGCTTTGTTCAGATGGAGGCGTTCACAAAATGGACATCTACTTTTCATCATGTTCTTTGAACATGAATATGTAAGAGGCCACAGTCAGGAGGAATTCACAGGAAAAGCATGTGGGTCACAAAGCCTTTCTGTTCCCATGTAAATATTGTCTTAAAGGCCAGAAGCCTGAGGGCATGGCTTAAATCCATATTGGGGAAAAGTGAAGACTTTGGAGTCCATGGTTGCGGAAATGGGTCTCGTCTTTCGATAGGTTTGCCAAGAAATTCTTGACACTTGGTGTCTGAGACTACTGGTGTTTCTCATCTCTGCATTTGCTATTACACAACAAAATCTGAGTAACTGATAACTCAGTATATCTGAGTTATATAACTCAATATATCTGAGTTATAACTGATAACTCAATATATATATTGCTGAGTGATGCATCTACTCCCTAACAGTCCAGCTTAATATCTTCTACTTCACTTTACCAGAGACACCAACAGAGAGGGTCTGCAACAAGCTAGCGATACTTTGAAGCTGAAAAATAAACACATGCCTGGACAGATTTGGTATTTCTCCTGTCAAGTGTTGCATTTAATGCTCCTTAGACTCCTCTTTCTGGGATGTAGCACCTAGCATCTCCAGACTATATTTGAGATCTCCTACCTCCACTGCACACCATACACATCTTTCTTGATCTGATGGCATCAACTAGTTATTACTGTGTTTGTTTTGCATGCTCAAACAATAAATTTGCTGGGTTGGAAAATATTCACTTTGACATTTCCTTAAATCACAACTTGATGTTTATCTCCTTTTTGAGGTTCACCTATTGCATTTTCTGTTACTGTAGGTGTTAAAAATAGATCCTCATGTGAACTCTCTTCAAACCTCTCTGTAGTGATTATGTTACACGCTTCTGCACTCTACTTACTGTAAGTCAATTGGAGCTGAGCTGAACTATATCACAGGCAGAAGTAATTCAGAGTTTTATTGGAATACAAATTGAATAAGAAAAATGAAGAACCAGACCAGGTTAAAAAGAGCAGGACTAACTAGTCTTCAGTGAACTTGAATATAATTTTTTTCAATTGAAACATTTCCAAAAGTACTACACGCCATAGTCTTTTATTATCTCAGAAGATTTCTTCCTTGAATTATCTTAAACTAAGAGTAATGTCAATCATTAAAACATAATAGACCTCACCTGGAGTATTGTGTGCAGTTCTGGTGTCCTCAACATAAAAAGGACATGGAACTGTTGGAACAAGTCCA
>JBCJKH010009545.1:27706-39141 GCA_039877255.1 Loriculus beryllinus | reverse complement strand
CGAGAGCAGAGTAGAGGGGCAGGATCACCTCCTTGGCCCTGCTGGTCACGCTCCTTTGGATGCAGCCCAGGATACAGCTTTCTGACCACTGAAGCAGCTCATGATCAGTTTCTCATTGACCACCATCTCCAAGTCCTTCTCCTCAGGCTGCTGTGGATCACTTCTCCGCTCAACCTGTAGCTGTGACTGCGATTGTTCACAGGTGCATTATCTGCTTTGTGTTTGGGGAGTATTGGAGGAATAAAATGTTGTCAGTGCAGCGTTGGGCTGATCTAACACTGTCTTATGCTGCCTAAATGCTAGATTGGTGTCATCTTGTTTGACTGTCTGATTACTAGATGAACCCAATTTTAACAGACTAATCTTTATAGGCTAATCATCCAAATGGAGATCACATTTTCTTTTTAGAATAACCTTAGCATTGTAGAGCATTGTAATTGGAGGTTTATCTGCTTGGAATAGAAACAAAAGCCATCTGCTTCTTAGCTCTTCAGTAGCTATCCATCATCTCATTGGCAATTTTGTTCGATACTCTCCCAGCTGATGTGTTTCATCTCACTGAATCCTTTGGAAAAGCACAAAATCAGTATGTTTTCTTGTCTCAGCAATAGCAATGAGAAGCACAACATAATAAAGCAAAATAAATAGATTTCAGGCAATTAAGATGGAAAAACAAAGAAAAAAAACACCCAAAGGATCTAGTCAAATTAATATGGGAGCTTGCAAGAGTGTAACAGTGCAATTCAGAGTGATATATGGGCTACAGTAATATATTTGAAACCCAAGGTTCATTAGGTAGCAGGATTGGAGATTCTGTTACTGAAAATCCTGCAACATAATGAGGAAGATCTTTTCTATGCATATGTCTTTTGAGCAACTTTTCTGCTCTGCTTATTTTGCTGTCAGATCTGACTGTTCAAAATGCCAGCATTTCGCCTAGTTTGTAATAACACTATTGTAAGAAATGATTTCTTTGCATTTCATTTCATCTGCTTGGTTGTCACTGGGTGCAGTGACCATTTCTGGAAGTGGCAGCATCAGTGTTCGCTTAGATGCAGCTTCAGAGTAAGTGAAAGCTGGCTTTAAAGGATGATGTTAGATTCACTCTCTTCCACACAGAATCACAGAATGGTTTGGGTTTGAAAGGACCAGTATTCCAGATGTGGCCTGACAAGCACTGAGCAGAGTGGGATAATGACATCTTTATCCCTGCTGATGATGCCCTTGTTGATGTAACCCAGCATCCTGTTGGCTTTTTGTGCTGCAGCTGCACACTGTTCATTTCTATGGAGATTTTTGTCCACCAGGACCCCCAGGTCCCTTTCCACAGACCTGCTCCCAGCTGGGCAGATCCCAGCCCCTGCTGCACTCCTGGATTGTCAGCAGCTTCCTGTTATTGAAGAGCCTGCTGGTAGGATGAACATTTGAAAGTCTTTCTGCATTTCAGACTCTGATATGGCAACTTTCTATTTGAACAGCTGGCAAGAATGATACAATCTTATATTCTGTGTTTTGAGAGCTGCTCCAGTGTTTTGGAACAAACAAAGGCGATAGATTCTCTCCTTTTTTAAATCAAATCAGATGGAATGATGCCTTTTTGGATAACTTCAGTGGTAGCCTGAAATTAATTAGGGTTGGTTTATGCATTTCATTGCAAGGGCTGAAGAGCAGATTTCTCTTGTAGCTGTTTCTGGCAGGTTCGTTCCACTTAATGTTACAAAGATGTATTGCACAAGAATGAAAAGGGAATAATCTTCAGTGGCATCTTTGTAAAGACGCACAAACAGATACAGAGTAAAATTAACATTTGAAGTGGTTGATGTGAGGCTTGAAATGTCCCTTACATAAGAGTGTAGATGCAGTCGCATCCTTTATGGAAGATGCTTTTTTTGTAGGTTGGTGTTTCTATCCTTTTCCCTACATTTCCTCATTTCCGTGCAGCTATTTTATGGTCTAATTGCTGCCAGTAAAAGTTATTTCTTTCATTTAACAGCCATTCCTCCAAGTTCTGCACCCTTCTCTACCACAAAAACCTCTTCATTTCATTGCCTATATTTTAAGCAGACTTAGTGTTTAATCTTCTTTTCCTTTACCCCTTAATTTCCCTCAATATTGCCTTAAAGTTTAGATCTAATTATTTAAATCAGTTGGCAATCTCCAGTATGCATAAAGGTGGTCAAAACTGCAGTGCTCAGTCTAATGCAGAGAAATATGTGGGATGGAGGTATGGTGAGTGTCCACATAGTGAGATACAAAGGCTGAACAGTGACAGTGATGATACGTGCATACACTGCAGGGCTCCCTGAGCGCTTAGTTCTGGCAAAAGCATTCCCCAGCCTTTACGGAACCCCACAGTAACATTTTACAGCTGTCATTGTCTTTGCAGTCACTACATTCCTGTCTCCATTGCTCTGGAATTCCCCTGAGCTGAAACACTGTTTTTCTGCTGCAGTACGCATTGGGAAGCTCATTGACTGGGCAGGCAACCGAACTGGCAGAAATTTAGAGGTGAGCATCTTTCTGTGTGTTCTCTTCACCATTAAATACATCACCTGGCTCGCAGACTCAGCAAGTGCTTGAATATTGGGTCTATTTCTTCGCCAGCGACCACGTAGTAAGCTGGGGGAGAGTCTGAGAGTAGAACCTGAAAAGCTGCCCTGCATTCTGCAGTAGAGCTGCTGTGTGGTCTCTCCTCACTACGCATCTGTGTGAGGTACAAGTGACCCTACCTGGGGGCAGTTACCTGTATTTTAGTCAGTATTTTGGCAACACATTGGGTGAGCAACTTCTTCCTCTTAAACCCTCCTCTTCCTCTTCTTGTCTAGAGTCTCAAGCTCTAGTTAATACTCATCTTTATTCTCAGATCTGAGAATCATTATCTGCTTTCTCTTCTTTATTTTCCACATGCTTTATAGTTTGGGATCATTTCTGTTCCATCAAGATACAATTTGATGTATTCTCCAGTTGGTTATTAAAGATATTAAATTGTATCAGTCGACATGACAACAAACACTGGTGGGTCTGTTCTTCTTGCTTGAAGTTCATACCCTTCTTTTCCTTTTTAAGTAAAGATTTCCATGTGGTTTTCTAAAACACACTACCATGTTGATCCTTACTTTAAAATATCATGGTTCTAAGCAGCTGCTTGAATTTTAGTGACATTAGCAGCATCTTTCTCCTCCTCCCTATTTCTCCCCTGCCACATCCTTTTTTTTTTTTTTTTTTTTTCCCCTTATTTCTGCTTTTTGCCAAATAAAGCAGTTTGGGTTGTAGCCACAGTTGGCTTTGCTTTGAACTCAGTATTACTCAGGGTCGAGCATTGCAAAACACTCCCACAGATATCTCTTGCTGTTGATTTATTTTGATAAAATCATGCAGCTTCTGGCAAACATGAGAGGGACTTTAACTGGAGCACAGGTTCACAGAAGAAGTGGTAATGGTACAAGTATCCATGGAAACAAACTTTACTGCAGATGTTCAGAGATTCTTCAGTCATCCCAACCAGAGTTAGAAAACAATATTGGCTGACCTGTTTTAGAAGATTCACATCTGAAGAGTACAGCTTTAGCTGTGTTCAGTGCTGATCTCTAAGCAAACTATTGGCAGATCCAACAGGTTCCCTTTACAGGAGAAATACTGCAGAATAATTGTGATAAAATAATGGATCTGATACCCTGATAATGTCTTTGTAGAAAAAGACTGAACTTTTCCCAAAGGTTTTATTGTCTGATGTCACATCTTTAGCTCTGCTGCCTCCTGTTTAGCTCTTTTTTGAAATGAGCTGTGTTAAATCCTTTCATTAATCTTCATCATCACCCCCCTCCCTTGAATCTGAGCTAATCCACAGCCAGGTCTGCAGCCAAACCCTGCCTGCATCACTCAGTCAAAGAGTTCCACTTCACAGCAGTGCACAGGTAGGAGCATCATAGGTGGGATTAGATAGAGAAATACATGAGAAGGAAGCAGGATTCGGCTGCTCAACACACTCCTCAGAGTCCAGCCTTCACGTAATTCTCGCTGTATTTTTAAAAGAGGTACCTAAAATATATGATTGTTTTCTTTGTACATCTTTTCTTCCTAGTTTTGTTCAGGCACTTGGCACCTGAGCCAGTCTGTAAAGCTCTAACAGCCTGCCTGATGCCTCTCAGTGCACCCTCTCTTGCAGTGAGCCTGCCAGCACACAGGGAATTGAAGCTTGATTCTGCTTGTCTTGAGTCTGGCCTTGAGTACAGCATCTCACTGGTTCATGCCTTCATTTTCAGGCAATTTATCATCCCTAGGAGGAGGTGATGGTTTAAATCTGGTCAAAAACTAAACTCTCAGTCTAATTTTCAGTTACTGTCTTTGTCATTCTTCAAAATACACCTCACCTGGAGCTCAGAGACTTCCCAAGGTAGTAAAAATGTTGGCAAAGGGAAATGCGAGCTGACGGCAGAATTGATAGCCTGGTGTTCCCCTCTTCATCGGTTTCTTGGTTGATTCCTCTGTTTCTGCAGCCAAATTAGGTAGTGACTATTTATGAAGCAAATTCTTATTTAAATGAGCATTACCCAGGCAACATATAGTTACAGAGAAGGGAGCAGAAAATAGTAGATTCTATGTTAAGGAACGTCAGTGTAACTAGGAGGTATCTAAAGGCTTTCAGGCGATTCAGGGTTTTCCCCCCAATTCTGTCTTGCTTGCATCTCTCCTTAGTTCACTTTTGTGCATAAGTCTATATGGTATGCATTCGTTATACAGCACTTGCCGTAAGCTGAGCGAAGGATTCACCAGTGAGACTCCAGCAGTGTCACCAGTGATTGCTTTTGCACCTTCTTAATTGCGAATGGGTTGAGTCTCAGGAGCCACGTTAGACTCCGTTGCTCTCCAGCCCTGCATTCTTCCAGAGTATAACAAGAGGCTCTTGCCAATTATAGTTGTTCTCTATAAACGGGACAGTGGAAATTAATGGGATTTGTCTGACAACAGGTCAAAGATCTTTTTAACTGCATTCTTTCTATTTAACCTATTGGCTTGAGAATGCTGGAAATAAATCCTGTAGAGAGGTGTTCTGCTTTGTGTCTTAATCTATGGCAATTAGATTGCATCCTCTGAAATAACTAGGAAGAAATGAAGCTTTAATTGTTGTTTACTGAGTAAATCTTCATCATGTTGTATTACAGACACACTTTAGCAACCAATAAAAGAACTGAATTAATTATTTAATCCTTTTCATGATGTTTGAAAACAAAACAACAATTTAAATAAAAAGTCTAGACCCTGTTAATATGAATGTAAGGGGTATTTTTTACTCAGAAAAGAGTTCCTATAATGTAACCACAGGCTTTTTATGCCAAAACAAAACCATTATTTTTCCATCAAAGAGGTTTGTCTCCCCCCTCAAAACTATTTTCATTTCATTTTGGAAGTAAAATTGGTTTGGAGATGATCAGTTGCAACTCTTCATTACTCTGTGACACTGTAATCCTGTAATTGTCTTCAGTAATGGTGTCCCTGTAGACCCTGATCATTCAACTGGTAAAACAAATGTGCTCATTTTGACGTTAACCATGAAATATGTTCCTGGGACTGCAGTGAGATTGAAGACATGTCAACTGTGAGCAACCAGGGAGTGCTTCACCCTCCAAAGCACTTACAGCTGAAAGCCAGGGATATTCCCCCCAGGCATGGCCCTCACTGGTGTGTTATGAACTGCAGTGCTGTGAGCTCTATGGATATATATCACAGCATAGAGTGGACTGGCACTTGATGCAACCCAATACATTGGGGATGGGGAGTGACTGCAGAGCATTACAGATGCCTGATAAATGTAATGAGTAATTACACACATCACTCAAGGACTGATTTAGACAGCTATAGAAATTGTTCCTAGGTAATTCACAACAATGCTGGTTTTGTTGAGCTTCCCATAATATGGTGGAATTGTGAGCAAGGAATTTGCATTATAAAGGATTGAGAAATTATGCTAAAGTCAGCATCATTATGATAGTAATTATTACAGTAATAGTATTTTTTTTTTATTAATGGATCCCATTCTTACAATTAGCTGGGCATGAGATGAGCGTTTCTGGGCAGCAAATAAGGAAGAAAATGTGTTCTTTGGTTTAGTTTTCTCATAACCAGCCCTAGAGAGTGTAGGGAATTATGGCAGAAGGGACAGGCCAGTGATTGCTATGGGTCAAATGACCATAACAAATGACATACAAATGTAGCTGGTAATGTTACTTACCTTAGCTTTTTAGTAGCAGTTGTGTAATGGTTATCTAAGAGTAGCTGGTTTTCACCTGCATTTTGCTTGAAGTTTTCTATTGCTTTATCAGACAGAAAGATTTGCGTGTCTGAAAGCTGTGTTTGCTACTCTTAAAAGGCCTCACCCTCTGCCTGCAAGCATGCTTCTAACAGAGGAAAACTGATTAGAGAGATCTGTTCATGGGGAAAATCCATTCTGCTGCTTCGGGAAGCAAGAATGAAAATGCATGTTTAATTTGTGTGAGCTAACACCTGAGGCCAAAACAATTCAGGTACCAAGCACTAACCTCAGAGAGTCGTGCTTGACGTGACCTTGGAAATGGTGGTGGTATGGAAAATAATGCTCAAACCCTTTAGAAAGATAGACGATGTTGAAGGTAGTAACCACTAAGATGAGCACAAAGAAGTGCCTGTAAATGGCTTTATAAAGCTCTGTGTGATTTTGGGGCTCACCTACTAGGGTTTTCATGGCTTTTCTAGTGTTGGTAGGAGATCAGTGTCATGCCCTGCAAAGCATTTCTCATGGGCATGTGCTTAACACCAACTACAAACACTGTCTTGCACAGTACCCATCTCTGGACTTCTTGCTTCATGAGCAGCTGCTGCCTGCAAGTGCTCATGCCAGTCTCACCACCTGCATGCTCCATGGTGAGCTTTCCTTATCGTATCTACTGACTTAGCTACAGCTTCAGGAGCACATTGACTCTTTTTGATAATTCAGGAACCAGTAATTCATTTCATTGATCTTCACTTCTTATTTTTTATATTCATTCTAAGAGAAAAAGAAAGCCACTTCTTACCAAGCTCTGTGGGAACTGTGGTGGCACATACACAGAATGGGCCTTTTGAAGAGCTGTACTGTGCAGCAGGTAGGAGGATGCTGACTTGTGAATCATTTATCAGAGCGCTAATCAACCATGCAGTAGTTTCCTATTGCAAGCTCAGCCTTTGTCATCCTGAAATATTGAAACTGGGGAGATTTAAATACTCTGCAAATACATGCCTGGTCATGGGGAAAAATGGAAAATGCCAAGCTCTGATGAATGATGTTGAAGGCATTTTGACAGTGTAGAGCCACGTGTCTGGTGCTCTCACCCTGAACTTCAGTGTGTACAGTTGAGCTTCCTGGGAGCTGTTAGCAATATGCTGCCTTCGAGGGACTTGATGGTTGAGCACATTGGCTTCCCTGCTGCTGCAGCTAGCATCCCATTTAAGTGGACTGCTTTTTACAAGCAGTTACTGGGAGGAGGTTGTGTTTGGTGCAGTTCAGTGGATTGGATTCTTCTCCCCTTCATCCCCCACCCTCACCCCTTTTTTGCCTTCTTTCTTCTATACAGCCCCCGCAGGAGGCTGTTTCACAGTCTGATTGCTGCAGTGGTGGTCAGGAGCATTCCCTTTTGGGAAGTCTAGTAGCTCTCATACTTCACCTTATGGAGCTGTTTTCCCGCTTTAGAGCTTACCTCAGTCACACTTAGAGCAGCAGTCCCATTCACTTTTCATTTTGGCTAATCAAGCCGAAGTCTCTCAGTTCCCACTTTCCTTCTGTTCCCCAATTACCCTCCTAGTCCTTTTCAAACCAGTTTTAGTTTCTGACTGTTACACAGCTCTGGTAGCTTTTGTTCAGCATTTTGAATGAGGTGGTGAAGCCTCGTGGTATAGCTGCTTGAATGCTGAAAATAATGCTCATAGACTCAGTTTTTCCATGTTTGTCACTGGTTGGCAGCTTGAAGTCAGCCTGAGATCACCTTGGTGGTTCTTCAACTGGTTTACCATTTGACAGGTTTCCATCAGGCAACTTTGCTACTTCCTCAGCCTGCGTTTGCATCTCATACTGCCAAGTTTTACCCCATTCTGGTCTCCTTCAGCATTCATAAGCTTGGGTTTGCATAAGGAAAATTGGCAGTTAACAAATAGTGCTAATAAAGGCATGTTGAGAGCGGCTATGAAAAGAGCACTCTTTCTATAATTCAGGGCAACAAAAATAGATAAAGCAGATAAACACAAGAGCAGATTTTTATATTTTATTTTGAAAAACATTTCCTGTGCTTATTTTGTGCATATTCTTCTACTGTAAAGCCGGGCAGGGGGGCAGGACAGGGGAAAAACCCCCAAGCTCCTAAACTACAGTAACCACATACAAAACCCCTCCATTCCACATTGATTCAGGCATAACAACTGAGCTTCCACCCAGCAAATCAACTAAACTTTAAACACAGTAAAAGTCACACCAGTTTCTCTAGCAGAGAAGTCAGTTACTTGGCATACAGTTACTTACTACCTTGAATAAATTCTTTAGGACCAGCTATTTGCCCAAGAGGTATAAAATGAATTATTTGAGGTAGGACTGCATATAAGGTGTGTAGCAAAAGAAGGGAAGGATTGTTGGGATGTTTGTGGTGGGGGCTTTTGGTTTGGGGTTATTTGGGGGGGGGGGGGTTCTTCAGTTGTTTGGGGTGGTGTTTTTTTGGGATGGGAGCTGCCTTGCTCACCACAAACCCAAATGTTTTCTCACACTTCAGCACTCTGGCTAAAAATAGATATTAGACTTTAGTCTTCTCCATAGTTAAATCCCATTGGTGTTACGTTAATACCTCAGTGATACCCTGAATCTTGTAACTCTGTTTAATCAAGTAATATTTAGAAGTTAGTCTCTGTCCCGGGTTCAGCAGTAGCAGTCATTTTTTCTCCTCCTTAGTAGCTACTGCAGTGCTGTGTTTTCAACTTAGCCTGAAAACAGTGCTTATAACACACTGATGTTTTCAGTTGTTGCTAAGTAATGTTTACTTGGAATCATAGAATCGTGGAAGGATCAAGGACTTGATCACGGACTTTTCAGTCTCATGCTCTGCCAGTGAGGAGAGGCATGGAAAGCCAGGAGGAAGCAGAGACAGGACACTTGACCCAAACTGACCAAAGGGGTATTCCATCCCACAGCACATCATGGCCAGGATAGAAACTGGGGGGAGTTACCCCGAAGGCCCAGATCACTGCTCGGTTTGGGTTGGGTGTCAGCAGGGGGTGCTGAGCAATAGTATTCTCTCCCCTTGTTATTTCCCTTATCATTATTATCATAGGTGGTAGCAGCAGTGGTTTGTGTTACACGTTAGTTCCTGGCGTGTGCTTGTCTCAACCCATGGAGGTTACATTCTTTCCATTCTCCTCCCCATCATGTGGGGAGGAAGAAGGGGCAGAGTGGGCAGCTGTGTGGTTCTGAGTTACCGGCTGCGCTTAAGCCATAGCTGTCTCACAAGCTTGGTGTTTCTTTGTGTCTGGGGTTTGGCTTTGTCCCTTTTCCACCAGCTTTACCTGAGCTCCCCATGGGATTCCCTCTGAGCCAAAGGGAATCCAAAACATCCTGAAGGTTGAAATCCAACCCTTGATAGTTTCTGCTACAACTTGGACAGGGTCTCCAAAGCAAAATACCCAAACTCAGGTGCTGCTGAGAAGGCATGAGATACTTTTACTGTTGCTTATATCAGGAAAATGGCATGTCAGGGGTTTAATAAAGATCACTTTTTTAGAACAAATAATCTCCAAACTTGATTTCTTGTCAGACAGATACAGGAGTGAGCAGAGGATGTGCAGAAGAAAATCCTGGTGTGTCTATAAGCTACTTAAGCAATAACCAGATTGTGATATATCTGCTGAGACCTTGATTCTTCTTGCATGTCAGCCAAGTAATATTGGAAAAAGTAATTCTGCCAAGAAAAAGTAGATGAATTTAATAGGGGAACTGAACTTTGTACTCTCCACTTCATCCAGCAGTTGAGGTTCTGCTTACATAAATTAGCTTTAGATAAAGTAGTGGTAAACCATAGACTCCTGGTTTGACTTCTGCACTGCATAGATGTTGTAGGAGATAACTTCACATCTAATTTCCAGATGTGCTGTACAGCCAACAGAGTGCAAAAGGAGTAACAAGAACTTTGCACTTGAGCAAAATCCTTTTGGCCTATCTGATTTAATAATAGAGAAGAGAAAATAAAATTTCCTCCTAGGTCTTGGGTTGGTATAAATAGACATAACTTTGGTTTCTATAGGCTGTTCATGTTTAATGTAGCTGAGACTTTGTCTCAGTTCTTCCTGTTATGAACTTTCTCTGTCACAGGTATTTTTCTTATTGAAAGTGTGGCTCTTTTTAAAGAAGAAGAAAAAAAAAGGCTGCGGGGGGAGGTGTGTGTATGTGTGTGTTTCCATTCTGCAGGGTGGGGAAAAAAATAAAACCAACCAGCAGATCCCTTCTCTTCCAAAACTTCACCTACTCACATTAGAAGTAATTGTTTTGTAAATAAAAATGGTACTTGTTGAAGAACTTCTGCATTTAAAACTTGTTCTTCACTCTTTTTTGGGGCAGGATTGGGAAGTACTGTTACAAATAGCCCCTAAACGTCTTCCTGACTTCATCTCTAGTCTCTGCAGGCTAGATATGATGCAGTGTGGCTTTTCCTCCTCAGTAATGTATTGTCCAGTTCTTCACCTCTCCATTTCTCAGCCCTTCTCCAGTCCCAGGAGTTCACTGGTACCTGGCTCCCAAGGAATGGCAGAATTGGAAATCATGGACCTGAGGCTGGTGATAGAAGCTCAGAGCTAAGGAGGAGCCTCTGTCCAGTGGAGATGGGCTCTGGCCATGCTTCCCCACAGTTGTTGTGCGTGATGCCTGACGTCACTTGAAGGAAGGAAGGTCTCATAGACCATGGCACTGCAAAGACTTCCTACTTAACTGGTTACAGGCAACATGTATCTGGATCACAAAGTATAATTCAAGACTTGCCATTGTCATAAGTGGTTGTTCATTTTGGATGGCTTTAGATTAGGTTCTCCATGAGCACTCAGCTTGCAATGGGACTTTCTGGGTGAGAAGTCCTCTTTGGGTAAGAAAGTTCTCTTTGCATCCATGGGTGCACATTAAGTCAAAGCTGTATCTTTTTAAACAACGCCAAAAATAGGATCCAGATCCTCAACTGAGGTTGGAAAAGGTTACTTCAGAGCCAGATTCTTGGGGATCAAATTTGTTATGGCCAAAAATGCTTCTTGACATGTGAAAAGCCTGTTTTCAAGATGCCTACATAACACATTTCTCTGTAATGACAAATTAATATCTTAGTGCTAAGAGTAACTCTTACAGCATAATTCAGCTTCATTAATACAGCAGATTTGTCTTGCATCCCACTTCCATCATGATCAAG
>JBCJKH010009540.1:0-20301 GCA_039877255.1 Loriculus beryllinus | reverse complement strand
AGGAAGGGAGAGGAAGAAAGGGAAAGGAAGGAAGGAAGGAAGGAAGGGAGGAAGGGAGGAAGGGAGGAAGGGAGGAAGGGAGAAAGGGAGGAAGGGAGGAAGGGAGGAAAGGAGGGAGGGAGGGAGAGAGGAAGGGGAAAGGAAGGAGGAAGGGGAGGGGAGGGGAGGGAGGGAAGTAGGGAGGCAGGGAAGGAGGGAGGCAGAGAAGGACAGAAGGAGAGAGGCAGCGAGGGAGGGAAAGTGGGAAGAAGGGAGGGAGGGAGAGAGGGAGGGAGGAAGAAAGGAGAGAAGGAAAGCAAATTTTTCCAAAACTACCCAATGGAGAAATATGATTTTAAGTGGTTAAATGAAAGTCATTGTGTACATACAGGTGACAATAGATACAAGATTTTACCAAGGAAGTTTCAGTAATAAGGTAAGGAATGTTTCACTGGACACAAAAAGGATGTCCTTTCACTGGTAAATTGCACTACTTGGATTTTTTTTCTGAAGCTATAGTGACAAATTGCTACTGTGTTGATGTATAAATGGCTTTTTTTAACCAATGCAGGAGGTTAAAATAAGTTTCCAGAATTAGAAAAGGGCGTCTCTTCCTCATTCAGGTGTTCATGGTATTTGTTCTGTGCTTGCTGCTTTGTTAATGAAGGCTGTGTGGATATCTCAAATGAGATACATTTCTCAACATATTTCTATGAAAATATCTTTGCTTTCACTATGGAACAGTTCTGATTGCTATGCATTGTTATTATTAGATTAAATTCACTTCATTGCATTTTTATTTACAGACTTTCTACTCGAGTGAGAAACTGAAGTGCAGAAGAGTACTGAAGAACATTTGTCTGCCCTGTCATACTGACTAAAACTCAGATCAAGAAACAAGAAGGAGTTAATGTGCACTAGAAATCAGAATCCCTTAGGTTTCTGTGAAAGACTGTTTCAGAAGAAATAAGAGGAATTATATTTTTACTGGTACTTCCTGCTTCACCATCTGTTGTTTGGGCCTGTATAATAGGAATGTGGCTTTAATAATTTTTCTGTAAAACAGATCTATGTGCATACTTGGCAGCTCTCATGGTAAGAATAAAAAATCCTCTATTTAACTTCAATTAAAAGAAATAGATAAACAAATGATTCCTGCTTTATTATATTTCTAAGAGAATCTGCAAAAAGAATAGTAAATAAACTCAGGCAAATGCTATTTGCTTTCACTGTAAATGCTGATGAATATTGCATTAAAATATTACATAAGTTCTGAAATTACTATCTTAGCCATAGAACCTTAATGGTCTTAGCTCATTCTGTTAAGCCTCCCCATTGTGCCAAATAAGTCTTAAGTTGAAATAATAATCAGCTGCATTAAAAGAACTTGAATAAGGCTAAAAAAGTCCCAGTTTGAATTATGTTGATGCAGATGCAGAGGGAGCTTGTGGTGTTCAGAAGTCTCAAAAAAACAAGTATCTTCATGAATATACTTTGTGTTAAATATTTGACTTCGCTTTGTTGATTGACAATGTAATGTTAAATCAAACCGTTTAACTTGATTAGTCCCTTTCCTCTCAAGGGAATGCACCCCATGTTGGAATGTATAGTAAAATCACTTCAACACCAAGGTGTATGGCTATCATTTAATAAAAAAAAAAACAACAACCAAAAAAAAAAAAAAAACCACCAAAAACACAACCAAAAAGAAGCCGAACCCCCCCACGAAAAAAATCCAAAATCTATAATAGCTATTACACTTACTATCACTTGCACATCTATTGGCCTGAAGCTCCAGTAAATTGTGGAACAGATCTTAACACCATACATAAAATGTACTTGATTTCAAAAGTTGCTCTTTTCAAACTGAAATGTTTCCCAGGGGCAAATGGTATTTAATGGTATATAATTTGGACTCTAATTTTGTTGACTCATTTTCTGAATGAAGCTTTACTGCCTGTCTAGCAAATTAGTCCAGCTGGTGAGGACTTCTCTATTAGAATCATGGAATAGAATCATAGTTAGGGTTGGAAAGGACCTTAAGATTATCTAGTTGGAAAGGACCTTAAGATCATCTAGTTCCAATCCCCTGCCATAAGCAGGGGCACCTCACACTAAACCATGTCACCCAAGTCTCTGCCCAACCTGGCCTTGAACACTGCCAGGGATGGAGCATTCACAACTTCCTTGTGCAATCCATTCCAGTGCCTCACCACATTAACAGTAAAGAACTTCCTTCTTGTATCCAATCTAAACTTCCCCTGTTTAAATTTGAACCCGTTACCCCTTGTCCTGTCACTACATTTCTGAATGAAGAGTCCCTCCCCAGCATCCTTATAAGCCCCGTTCAGACACTGGAAGGCTGCTAGGAGGTCTCCATGCAGCCTTCTCTTCTCCAGGCTAAACAGACCCAACTTTCTCAGCCTATCTTCATACAGGAGATGCTCCAGTCCCCTGATCATCCTCGTGGCCCTCCTCTGGACTTGTTTCAATTCTTCCATGTAACTTTTATGTTGAGGACACCAGAGGTGCACACAATACTCCAGGTGAGATCTCACGAGAGCAGAGTAGAGGGGCAGGATCACCTCCTTCAACCTGTTGTTCACACTCCTTTTGATGCAGCACAGGATATGGTTGGCTTTCTGGGCTGCGAGCGCACACAGAAGCCTGCTCATATTCATTTTCTCATCAACCAACACCTCCAAGTCCTTCTCTGCAGGGCTGCTTTGAATCTCTTCTCTGCCCAACCTGTAGCTGTGCCTGGGATTGTTCTGACCTAAGTGTAGGACCTTGCCCTTGGCATTGTTAAGCTTCTTAAGATTAGCATCAGCCCACCTCACAAGTGTGTCAAGGTCCCTCTGGATGGCATTCTTTCCCTCCAGTGTATGAACCAAACCACATAGCTTGGTGTCATCAGCAAACTTGCTGAGGGAACAATTCACTCTTTCCTTTCTACAGAAAGATGTCTGGACATGAAAACGTGTCCTTTCCTCCCTGCTTCTGAAACTTCTAAGTTCCTCTTCTTCACAATTCTTCTCTGTTTAAATTGATCATCTTGTCACATTGCGGGAATGATGTATCTATTGTAGCAGCATTGTGTAAAATGTGAAAAAGAGCCTTCTTGTTACTTGTTTCTAAGATGGTGCAACAAAAATGTGACTGCTATGAAAAAAAAAAAAAAAAAAAAGGCTTGTTATATGACTACAAAATTCAATTAAGCCCCAAATGACCTCTTATAAGACTTTCCAAAAAGGTCATGATTGCCATTATCATCTTGGGTCAGAATCCCCTCTCAGACTGGAGCTCTACTCACCTGAATGTTACTTCATGACCAGCTCCCAGTAACCTACTTATGACTTTCTGGGCTAATGCCGTCTTTTCAAATGGAGGGCTGAAGACATTATTACATTTGTAATATTAATATCTGCTCTGGGTTCCGCAGTAGCAGTCATTTTTCTCCTTCTTAGTAGCTGGTGCAGTGCTGTGGTTTGACTTTCAGCCTGGGAACAGCGCTGATAACACCGATGTTTTTAGTTGCTGCTCAGTAATGTTTACTCCGACCAAGGACTTTCTGAGTCTCATGCTCTGCCAGGAGAAGGGGAAGCCAAGAGGAAGCAGAGACAGGACACCTGACTAAACTATCCAAAGAGGTATTTCATACCACAGCACGTCATGCCCAGTATATAAACTGGGGACAGTTAGCCGGAAGGGCTAGATCATTTCCCGGTTCAGGCTGGGTATCAGTCAGCGGGTGGTGAGTGGCTGTATTCTCTTCCCGTGTAACTTCCCTTATCATTATTATTCTTGGTGGTAGCAGTAGCGGTTTTGTGTTATACCTTAATTACTGGACTGTTCTTATCTGAACCCATGGGAGTCACATTCTTTTGATTCTCCTCCCCATCTCTCCAGGAGTGGGGGGCAAGGAAGAGGGAGAGTGAGGGAGCAAGACTTCATGGCTGACTGAGTTCAAACCACCCTTTTCCCCCACCCTTCGTAGTAGTAAAACCTGAACATCTTGTGAATTACAAAACAGTTGAATTGCAGTTTCACAGTACTGTATTTTCATCTTTACTGTAATGTTAATCAGATTCCATAACAGATTTCAAGATCTTAAAGATATAGTTCCTATTTGAAAGATGATACTTTCTAAATGTCCAGAAGTGCTAAGCCCTCCCGATTTCAAATGAGAACAATAGAATTTGTGCCTGTTGTGCTCTCCAGACTCTGTTTTTTTAGGGTAAGCCTACAGTAAACAAAACATCTCATGCTTGCCAAACTTTTTGCATCTAGGAGAGCATATGGCAGTGTGAAGAAATCACTACAAAACAAGAACAGTCTTGGAGTCCCATGGTTTTAACTCTGTATGGAGGTCTTCCTTGAGTGACAAGGGCAATATGTTAATGAGGAGGAAATGAAAATGAACAAACCAAGGAAGTGAAGTACTTCTTTTCATTCCCTAATAGGATTGGCTGTTAATTAGAGACAATTAGTAAATTAATGCTGACTACCTTCTTCCACAATCAAACATAAAAAGGGGAGACACACTGAAGCTAATAATAGCCATTGGATGCATAAATAACTCTATCATTCTAGATTAAATCAGACACACAAACCTTATTTTCAGGAAAGACAGAGCTTGCTCCAAGGCAGGTCTATGCATTATGATTGTTAAGTGCAAAGACAGACAAGGAGTTTACTTTAGTAGCTTCCTATAGTGGACTTTGTATGAAGTTTAGCCGTATGCAGACTTCTATGTCTGAGCTAGTCATCCTAAACTTCAAGTTAGCAGAGAAAGAAATATCCACTTTCTGAACATAATTCATTTTATGTCAAAATAGGAATTTTAAGCAGAAAAAATGCATCTATAAATAACTCTCTGTTTCTACTGAGGACCACTACAAAAGGACCATACAGTGACCAGCTCAGAAATGATTACAGTGTGAATGTTTAAAAGTAGGTGATATGAATTCCTTCTCTAAGTTTTGGGTAAGTGATAGCCAAGTTTCAAAAGAAAAGAGAAGCCTACCTATTTCCTACTGTGGGTATCATATAAATCTTTGCAGTTAGCAAGTGCATGTTAAAAATATGTGCAAACTTCACAGAAGCAATGTTGTCACACTACAAATGGCACAAAACCCGTTGTTGAGATGAAAAAAAATTACAGATTTGAAACTGCTTGTGTAAATTTATTTTGCAAGTCTTTCATGTACATAGGCATACATTACTTGTTTATAACTCATTTTTTCTATAGACTTTCTGCTTCACATAGAGTACAGAAAAGACATTGCACTGAGTATCAGGATTATTTACTGCAGAGGAAAACACAGAAACTTAGCCTCAATGCAAATATTATCCACCTTTATATCGAACTTCATCTCACAAAGTATTGAAAAAACACAATGATTTCCAGAAATGCTTATAATCTGGTTTTGAATGAAAATGAAACAATGTCTTTTTCAGTAAGAAAAAAATATTCAGTCTGAGGCAGAATTGAGAGAAATTAGAGAAATTAATTGCAAAATTTTCTTCCAAATGCTTTTAAATTTCAAAAAATTGCAATGTATGCAAAACTGGTCATGAAATTATAGTAATAGACTACATTTAATTAAGCTGATCTCTTCCTCTAGCAAGCCAAACTGAATGACATTCAAAGAATGGAGGACGGACAGCAAGAGGGAAGAGTATGGGACAAGCAGCAGTAGCAGCTAGTCACTGTGCCGAAAACTGCAATTCTCACTACAGCTACAATATCTCTCCAAATAATTCTCCTAATAAACTCCCTCCTCCTAGGACCATCAACATTTTTCTGTTATTTATTTTCCAGTACAGCAGACCTTATGAAACATTACTTTGATTTCTAATATTAGGGTTTCTTAGAGAGAATGGTCCAGTGAAAAACAGCAAAATGTACTCTTTCTAGGAATTTCTAGGCTCACTTGCAAGATAAGTGTAATTAGCTTCTGCTGCCGAAGAATGGATCCTAGATGATCTGTCAGGTTCTGCCTCATACGTTTTCATGATAGTCATTTGGCCAGAAAAATTTCAGCTCTGATAGTAGCATAATTTTCCTCTAGTCTGCAAGGAACTCTATGTTTCAAATCGATGGTGTGATAGAATACCAGTCATTGTCATAGCTGTGAGCAGCAGATGAAGACTATGCAGCTCCAAACTGCAGAGGTATTCTGCAAATCAATACACTAATATAATATAATATATGTCATGAAAGGATATTGCCAAGGAGAGGAAGACCCAAACAGGACAGAATTGCATCTAAATTAAATCCACAAAAAAAAAAACCCACAAATCATAAAATATTAACGACCCTCTGTGCTGAAACTGTTCTGCTCACATGTGTGTAGTTTTGCAAAGAAAATACACAACTAGCATTCTGTGTACTCTTGGTGAGTTGCAAATGATAGCCTACTTGAGAGGAGCAGGAAAAAATACTCCATTGCCCACAGAATGAAATTTGTGAGCAAAAGAACACTAAACATTTTCCCTAAAATCATCAAAAATGTCTCCTATGAGAAACAGCTTATTGTATTTTTGTAAAATAAGTAAATAAATACATTTTAAAAAATCTCAACAAGGTTCAGGGAGGAAAACAGCTCTGAAAATAAACAATGTAGCTGGAGGGTCATGCCCCCAGGCATGATTTCGCTGTTTGGCTTCCACACATTTGTAAATTAATATTAATTCTTCATGACTTATTACAGTCTTCTTTTTCTCTGAAACAGTATTGATTGACTTGTTTTTACTTCAGACTGCAATTCTCTCTGCACTGTTCTGTACATTTTTACAAATGTGCCTTCATGACAGCCTTAGGCTGGGGTGACACATAAGGATCAAACTGGAGACCTCCTGTGTTAAAACCTTGAACTAAAAATCTATTGACTTTGCAGTTGAAGACTCTAACAACCATTCCCTGTGGATCAGTAGAGTGTAGGACTTATAATACCTATTCTCTGCTGGGGTTTTTGTAATTCAAAAGTATTTTCTACAAAGTTTCTAGAAGATGCATTTTCTTGAACAGCTTATGATGACAGTAGAAATTGGTAAGGTCACATCGGTTTAAAAAAAAAATCTCCCACTGGGATATTACTCTCTCTTTCTCTGACATAAATTTTTACACCTCAAACTAAATCTAAATTGCTCATTTAAAAATGCATTAAAACAATGTTAAATTTACCATATGACAGGAAGGGTAGTTTGCATTGCAGGTTAAACCTATTTTTCTAGTCTGTAAAAATTAGCCTGCAGTAAATGCTTTTAAACTCATCAAACATTTATTAAAGGTCAAACAGAGGCTTTCATGCACTACACCTGATTTGTCATTTTATCATAGTGTGTATCTGCCTGAGCTGCTAAAAAAAAAAAATAAAAACATACAAAAATAGAAACCAAGGACCATTATTTGGCCCTAAAGCCGAGCAGCAGAAAATGATGATGACCACACCAAAGCATATGGACCTTAATTTGCTGTAATTTAAAAATACAATACCTGTATTTCATTTATCTTACTTTTCCAGCCTAAGTGCCTGCTTTAATATGAGGACTGTGTTTGCTTTACTTAGGACATTTATGGATGTTAGCTGATGCAAAGTCTGTTTGTTAGATTTTTTTAAGGCCTAGTACAATCTTACCCGTATTACCTGTAGGCAGAAATCTCTTCTGAATCAACTCTGGACGTTATATGAGGATGGTGATAGGCAGTGGCCAATGCCATGCCATCAAGAGTTGCGCCACCAGTTAAGCAATGTAAATGTTCAACACTGAACTTGCCTGCTGCCTGTTTTTTGTTTGTTGGTTCGCTTTTTTTTTTTTTTTTTGGTTTTGTTTGTTTGGTTAGATGGTTGGTTGGTTGGTTTTGATTTGGGATATTTTTGTTTGGGTTTTATTTGTGTGTTTGTTTTTTTTAACCCATAACCACAGTCCAGCACTGCTGGGACAACATTATGCAGATAGACTCCTCTGATCGTAGAAGCTTTATGGTGTCATTCACACCTTACTGGGTTCAGACTGCATGGTCTAGCTTTCAGCCTGACTAATTAGCTGAGGCAGACAGCAAAAAACTCTGCTGTGTCAGAGCTATCTTTGAGTCCTGGCTTGGGGACATCTGCATGGTAATCACAAGTATTATATAGCCATGCTTTCAGATTTTGTACTCTGGGAAAGGACCAGCATTGCCTAGAATAGTTTTTGTTCTAGTACATTATTTGCTTTGCTTTTCCATTTGGCAAAAAATTATTTCATAGACGTTATTCTCATAGGAAATGGGGGGAAAAGAGCAATTCCTTGTTCCACCTTATTTCCATTTTATATAAGAATATGACTTTATGTGTGATTATCTCATAACCTAGCATGTATGCATTATATTAGTCTTTTACATACCTAGTAATAGGTATATAAAGAGATGCATTTCCAAAATGAGTTGTGTAAACTGTCAATTTTTTATGTAACTAATGGATTATTTATGGCTCTTCTGTCCTGCTGTGCCATTTTAGCAGTGTTATACTTCAACACACTTGGATAAATAATATATATATATATGTACGAATTCCTTTGAAACAGAAAGCCTCTAGTGCTGTTTCTATGGCTGGAGGAAATGAAAGGGAAAACTATGTAACTGGCTTATGCAAGGTATGAAAGAAGAAAGTAACTTAGAATACTTAATAATTCCTCACTAAAATCACTGGAGGTTATTGTACACGATCCTGACAGATAGGAAATCTGATAGCTAGAAAGATGTCTACATAGACAAACAATGTGCCAACACCAGATACTAGAATTGAGCTTATCTTTATCAGCCATTGGTAGTTTCTAGCTGACAGAGTTTGACAATGCATACACATATGCATGCATATTCAGGAGCATATTCAGATTCTTTTCATCAGGTCTGACAAGAAGCAATAATATCCAAACTAAGTACCAGTTACAGTTACTCTGAGGATAATGTAATTGTAGTAATCAATCAGAACACTTGAGAGAAAAAAATAGTTACCACTTGTGGAGTAGAGAGGTGATAGCAGAAAGAGGTGACCAGCAGTTAAACTCAGGAAAAAAAAGGGAGAAGAGTGCCCTTAGCAATTCCCATTACACTTGCCATGAGTTTAATAGGGAAGGTCAGACAAGTCTTTTCAGGGAAGCCTAAAAAAAAAAAAATAAAAAATCCTCTCTTTCTTACTACATCAGCAGTCTCATAAGGAACTTTATTGACACCTACAGTCCTTGCTGTTCTCAGCACTAGGTTTTAAAGCGGAAGCATTACACTTGTATTTATGTTGTTATCATAAAATTAAAATTCTTGTTCTGTAAAGAAGCTGATCGGTATATTTCAAAGCTGTGTTCTCACCACTGCAGGAAAGGTAGCAGAAAAAGGCAATGGAACTTGAAGCCAAAAAGTCAAAAAGGCGAAACAGATCCCTGACTCTGTCAGAGGTCTCTCTGTCAGAGAAAAGGCTGAAGAGGCAGGTGCATATTTGAGCATGAAGTCCTGAATCAGTTCCCTATGCCCCCACATCCACCACTTTCCCACTTTTCTTCCTTAGCTTGCTCTTAGGCTTGCTGCCCCAGCAGCTCTCCAGGACCCTAACAGGACTATAACTCAGTCTGGCCCTCTGCAGTGCTCTCGGCATTTGAGACCCATCCAGACATCTCTTATCCAGCTGCTGAAGAGGAGGAAAAAGAGAAGAGCAGAGCTGCTTTGTGTGACTTCTTATTCTGAGTAACTGATGCTTTTTTATAGCCAGATAGAAAGTTGAGAAGACAGAATGAAAGACAGTTGGGAAGAGCAGTGGATATGAAAAGGACGTTAATAAAGAATCCTTGTGAAAAAGAAAACCCAAATAAATTCTTTTTTAAAACTTTGCTGTTTCATGCTTCTGTTATGCCATAGTAAGATAGTTGCCTGTTTTTTTTCATTCACTCTTTTAATTTGTTACAAGCCATACATTTGGAAAGTAAATCCAGCCTTCAAAATGGGAATTGTTTGTTAGATTATCCTATAAGTAAATAATTTACCTGTTCTTCACAAACCAAGTAATGTTTGTAAATCAACAAAGATTTCTAAGAGTCTGAAGCTGAATTAATGTCTGTCCCATTAATGATTGTCCCATATTTTCACTGTTCTGGAAAAGGCCAAGGAAATGTCATCTGTGGTTTATGTAGTTAAACACTGCTTATATAATTAAAACACGGCGCTATCAACAAACCCACCATTCCTGGATACTTTTATTTTAAAAATAAATGAATAAACAAATAAATCTATAAATAATTCTGGGACCTGTTTGTGTTTACTACTAATTTTATTTAGAAGTAAATTTATTATGCCTAGTTTAATGTAGGATATCACTAAGTATGAAAAAGGTAGAAAAAAATAGCCACCATAATTTAGCGCTGGCTAGTTTATCCATTGGAGGAATATGTAGCACCACAAAATACAACTCTAATGGCTAAAACTGTTTTCAGTATAATATGTGTTGCAGACTGAAGCCTGTTTAAAGCAAATTAGTCTACCATTTATAATAAAATATGCATATTATTTTTCATGAAATTTCTTACATATGCATTTGCTGCATATTTAGAGACTGAGTACATGAAACGAAGAGACACTGGTACAAATGCAGCTGACATTACAATTTAAGGTTTTTCTTAAATTCATAGCTGAGAATTTTTTAATTGGTTCTCAATAATAAGCTTCTAGGCCTCTATTAAAGCACTTAATTATGGTGGTTAATTGACTTTCTAAAGAGCCAGACAGTTACAACCCCACTGAATGAGAAATTATAGGTTGTCAATCCTTTCAGAAATATGTGCATATATATTTTGTTGTTTACTTTCAAACGGAAGTTTAAGTTAGGCATATATATTTGACTGAAGGACTTAATCTACCCTGACAGAATAATTTATAGATTTATATAAGTGTGTACACTAATATGTATGTGGGAGGAGAAAAAAAGGTCACCATATACATGAAGAAAAATAAACCTGATTATAGGAATCATAATTATGTAAGAAAACCATTATTAGAATGTAACATAGAATTTTAAACTATAAACTGAAAAAGTGAGTAAAAAGTGCTTGCACCAAACTGAGTAAATGCCAACAAAATCTCTGTACAATACCATATCATCATCTATTCTTTGTGGGACAGATTTTCCATTAAAAATCTTCATAAATACACCCTACAGTGTTTTTAAGCAGAATTCAGAGTGATGAATTCATTGCGATACTTCACCTGTGAACTAGATACAGTGGTTGCCTGCTCTGTGTTTTTTAGGGGGAATTATTGCAACTTACAGTATCAGTCTTGAGGTTGTGAGGACTTTAAGTCTGCTATCCCAGAAACTTTCAAAGGTAGAAATGAATGTATTTTTCACAATTATGAAAAACTATGTTGCATTAGACAGCAGTAACTTTTATGGTCATTGTATTACCATACTTTCTTATTTGATTTTGTGAGGCATAGGAGAAAAAAAGTGTTTAAAGTAGAAAATATTAGTTTAGGGACAACGACTGAAATTGCCTGGGCAGAATTTAGCATAGCTGTCATATCTGAATCAAGGGTTTTCCTTTACAGTCAATAGAAAGGATCTTTCAAGGTACAAAGCAGCTCACTCATTTCAAATATGTTCTTCAGGACTACATGTATCTCATCAGGTATGATGAAAACAGAAAAATTGTAGAAATGGTAGCAAACCTAAGGGAAAAGAGTAACTTGACTAGAACTACATAAACAACTCAGAAAAAAAAAGTTATCCTTTTAGCATCCTTTTAACAGCCTTTTAACATTCGTAGGCCCAAGTGCTTCAGCAGAAATCCAAAAAGTTTCAGCTCTGCCTTTGACCCCTCAGTTTAAAATACAAAACCTTAGAAAGGTCTTTAGGGAAATTCTGGTCTGTAAACATACTGAGTTAAACTACAGCATTTGAAAATCTTCATCAACAGCATATTTTTTAAAAGGTGATGTCATAATTTTGTAATTAAAAAAATAAGCATCTACCAAACTGAAATAGTTCCTTCTTTCCACTTGATTATAGAAGGTAAAAATGTGCTTAGCAAAAACTGAAACTTACTACAATGTGATTTAACTTCTTGTCAAGAATTTGACAATAATTTATATTAATTTGTTGAATCTTTTGTTGTTTCCTTTTTTGATCTCTAAAAAAAAAAAAAGAAGAAAAGAAAAATATCCATGAAATTCAAGCTTCTCAATGTTTTCTCCATGCTATATTACCTTAGTTTGGAGGAAGGGCAGGTATTTTGAGAAAAGCATACTTCTTCCTGTCACCACAGCTAATGAGGCACAGGAAACCATTGACTGTTGCTTGATCATGCATACAGAACAAGCAACTGTTAGAAGGCACATTCTTCTGAGATGAAGCCATCTGCAGCCAATCCCAGCAGGTTTTTCTTCAGAGCTGTAAGTGCACAATAAGAATACAAATTGTTTTTTTCTGACTTTATCATTCTAGCAGAGCTTAAGTCAGCACAAGGGGGAAAATCTAAATAAACACATACAGATGTCTAATTTTCCTAGGAAGTTTTCCATGTATTGTACGTACAACCTTTTGAACATCCAAGAGACTGCTGAAAAAAAAAAAAAAAAAGAAAAGAAAAGGAAATTAAAATGAAAGATTTTAACAAATCCTGTTCATCAGGAGAAAGCTATTATGAGAGGCAAGATCCACATATGCCAATACTTGATTTTAATTATTTATTTGATAGGTATTTCTGGACAAACAGACTAAGTCTCTACCAGATGTACTATGTCTGTGTTAATAACCTGAGATAATTGACTCTCCCTTTTGCCTTTTGACAATTACCACACATCCAAACTGAGTCTCTTTCCTTCTCTCTGTCTTTAAATTCACTAGGAGTTTAGAGAATTATAAACCAAAAGATTAGGAAGGATAAGAAATGTCATTAAAATGTGATTGCACTCAAGATTAGGTGCCATTGATTACCTTCTGTGACAAAGCAGAAGCAAACAATCTGAGAACTTTCTTGTCTTTACAAAGTACTCATTAGTGCTCCTCTGAAATATCTCTGTTTTTGGTATGTAAAACCACACCAAGATTTGTAAAACAAAAGAAAACAAAACCAAAGCACACAACTTGGATGAATGTAGGAATTATATATGATATGATTGAATAGCATATAGGCATTTTTCTCAAAAATTGAGACAAGGGGAAGAACAGAGCAATTTATTTATGCATTCTGTACATGTTTAACATTCAGTTTATTCAGAACAGTATTTTAGCTATTATTTTCTGATATTGGTAATTAGCATGTAATACTGATTTATAAATCTGTCTGTAATTATACCATCTAGCTAAAGAAATTGAATTTGCAAAGGCTAACTAGCACAAAGCCTCAATTATCAGTTGATTATAATCATTCCACAGTGTGACAAGTGAGCTGTCATCAGCCCAGTAGTTGTGAGGAGAATAAATGCAGCAAAAATACCAAGCAGAAATTATTTCAATCAGTGAGGAAAAAAGAAATCTTTATTTGGAAAGTTCAATAAAGTAAATCCAATTGCTACAAGATGGACAGAATTTATGAGGTAAGATATTTTTATATGAAAAAGCACACCTTTCAAGGTCTTTGGCTATTTCTCTCTCCTAATTTAACTGGAAGATAAGCAATTTTATTTGCTAAATCATTACTAAACCCTTTCATCACAACCCAGATGCACTAAGAATATTTCTTGCTATCAATTTTATGATTATGTAAATATTACCACCTGAGCAGACTTGTCCTATTTTAGAAAGATGTTGTGATTGCATAGGTAAACTGGCACAAAGATACTTTTGACTCCCAGTTCTACCCAGATTTTGGACTAGATTTCAACCTTCTAATTTTAGGTATTTAATTGAAATGCCTTGATTAGGAGCATAGTCACTTTAGGACTCTGCTAATGGTGAGTGAGTGAGGATGATTTCAGACCTCTGAAAGATAAGTCAGGAATTTATTGGGCCAAATGACCTACTAGAGGTGCATATCTCTGTCCCAAGTAATTCAAGCACTTCTTTGTGCATATAGTCAAGTCACTCAGGTCTTCTACAAACAGAATTTAGGTGAAATGCTCTATACTTTATTGCAGAGGCTGAGCAATCCTGTACAGTGTGTGGAGGAATTTAGTCAAGTGTCGAGGTGCTAGTATTGTGTGCAGGCAATGAGACTGTACTGCCAGCCAGCAAGGCCTTAGGTTTTAACTAAAATGATAATGAGAGCAAGATCAAGTTTGGGGAATCAAGTGGGGAATCTCCACTTCTTTCCTTACGCCTAAGCCCATGCTTACCCTGCTAAACTGTTGGTAGTAGACTATTGACTACTGTTAAACCTATGAATATCTCAGACATGGGTAGCAGTCTAGGAAGGAATAATGTGAAGTGGACTGGGACTGCAGACCATGCATAGCAGAAATTTAAGAACTTTCAAGCTCAAATTCAGAACTGTAGACTTTCTCTTCAATTGAGGCTTTCAGTCCTTCTTCCAGCTTTTAGTTTGCAGATTTAGTTTGCATGAACAGGAGATGTCCTGTTCATGCTTACTCAGGTGTCCAGAGAGAACCTGGCTCATCCTCTTCCTGAGGAATTGTTAACCATCACAACTATATTCTGTAATATCTGAAATACGAATCTACATATCATAAAAAATTTAGAGGACTTTTGTTAGGAGTCAGAAATATAATTTTTTATTTTCCTTCATGCTAATTAACAAGAAATTTTTTGACATGTAGAACAGAAACACAAGTGTAATAGTTGACATGAGAGAGCGTGAAGAACAATCACTTATTCCTGCTAGAATCCCACTGAAAAGTAACATAATTTTTTTGAATGGGAGGTGCTCTACAGAAGAAATGGTTCTGGATGCTTGTCTTCTGATCCTATGCTGATTCCAAGATTATTAGTACAAACATAGATTTTATTTATTTATTTATTTATTTATCAGCACCTTTTTATTGTTTTGTTGTGGGTTTGGTTTGGTTTGTCTTTTTCTCCTCAGAGTATTACAACTCAGAATTGTCATGAACGATACTTCCATCTTAAAATCATCTCAGATGAAGATTTCCGATGTCAATCAAGAAGCAAAAGAGCAAAAGATTTCCTAAAAAGATAAAAAAAAAGGACTGATTTTGTAAAATTAGACAGAAAGTAAGACATGAGTAAGAACATTTTAAATTAATCTTCAATATTTCTTCTTCCTTTCATACAGCAAAGATATCACTGAATTACTGTATTTCCTCTTCCTGGGCTATGGCATGCTCTGTGATTCCCAATTCTGATGGTGTTGTACATGATGTTAAATATCATCATATTCTGTTAAAATAAATTTTTAAAAATAAAACCAAATCACCGAAATGTAACACTTTTTAAGTATAGCCTTTGCCTATCACTTGTATTATTGTTTAATTGTCTATAGTCTCATCCTCGCAAAGCACAAATGCATATCCTTTCTGCTCCATACTTCATCTTCTCAAAACAACACTCGCAAACTGCATTACTTAAACCTTACTTAATTTTCTTGGTCAGAAATTGTTTCCATCTTAAATCTGGCAAAATACACTTCACGCACTCCCCTATAATAGAACTTGAATGAACTGCTGAAATAATTGGTATAATGTTGGTAGTAAAATTAATTTTGTGAATTAGATTAGCTATTTCACTATCAAGCAAGCAGAAAAAAAACAAAGAAGCAAATCATTTATTGTTAACACTTTTCAGAAAGCAATGTACCTTTTTTTAAATCTGAATTTATCAGTTCCAGCTGTTAACTATTGAATTGTCCTAAAACTTTGTCCATCAGACTTGGAACTCCATTACCATTTGGTTCTGTGTTTACTGTTTACTGACTGATGGAAACATCTTATTTGAAAAAAAGAAATGACTAAGCTTCAAGTTGTTCACATTACAGATCAGCAGATTCAGTAGCCTTCCTTGATTTCTAGCTACTCAGACTTCCTTTGTAGGTTAGAGCAATATCATCCTATTTATTAGACAGTTTCTTCACAAGCCGATACAGATTGTACTTGATTTAGTGCTTGTCTTTCATTTTAAACTGCAATGGACAAATCTATGCCATTGATGAAAAGGAAAGCTTTCAGGACATATTCATCCCCCCTGTAACTCTGCTGATTATAGTAGCTACACCTAGAATTCGAATTGGCCCATCACTTCAGACAGACTAACATGAAGCACATGTGGACAGCTGGAGATTTTGTGGCTCATGGAATCCACTGTGACTATAAGAAGTTTAGTGGAGTATATACATCTAAGAGATTACGAACTTGACTTCTCTGGGCAGGAAAATCAAGATACTACAGAATAGTCTAGGTGTGGCCTGGCAGTGTAAACCCAAACCAATACAAATTCTTAAAATCGTATAAAAGGCAGTATGGTAGCAAATAAAACAATTGGCCTGTACTACAGAATTATGAATTGTATATTATTCTGGTGTATTAACTTGACTATTGCACCTATAAACATGTAAAATGAGGAATGATCACTAAAAGTGTCACTTGTATCTACTAATATTAAATGAAAATAAAAAGCAGTGATTGAAATTCTTGTGTGGAAGACAAACAAACAGCTCCCAAAAAAACCCAACAAAACAAACTACATCTGCAAAGACTTGAGCTTTATTTTTGAATGCAGATGAATCTACACTGATAGCAGAATTTACGCAATACAGCAGTGAATATAATACATGAAATACCTAAGTGCACACATGGTGTGCACATGTTCAAATGTTTGTTGTAGCAAGGTAGTGTTTCAAATACAAGATGGACATTTCAGTATTTGTGGACTGATGGGAAGAATAATGTTTCTATGAGCAATTGAGATTGGTTAAGTTCTCAGTTGTAAACTCTCTAATTGCATGTGCTTTCTCATCAAAAGAACATTGAAAAAGAATGAGGTCTGAGACATCAGAATGAAATCTGAGACATGAAATATCACTTGATACAAATGGCATGTTTTAGATTACTCATAAGAGAAAGTCTTGGATCATCCTCTCATTCAGATAGCTTAAGTTTTTACTTTTTTCCTTCATATTTATATTGAACAAACAAAATGATATATTGGATAAGATGCAAGATTTTTTTTTTCTTGCTAGTGATAAACAATTTTTAAATTAAATCTATATTTATTTCATACAACTTTGATTATTTTCTGTAAGTACTGTGGAAAAACTCCTGGGTGATCAAAGGTACAGATACTGAAATGAAAAGTAATAAATATATTTTAAATAGATGAAGAGGTTTAACCAAACTGCAAAATTCAGTAAATAATTTCAGTGATTAAGACTACAGGTTTGCCTCTTTTTTTACTCTAGGTAGCTCTTCCTGATTTTTTTTTTTGGTATTTGCTCTAATAAACCACATATTTTTTAATGTTATATTCTGTGCAAAATTTCTCTCTGTGAAATCGTGCTTTAAGATTCAATATTTAGTTAATCTTCTGTGCATAAACACTGCTAAATTCATAATATGTCAGTTGTGATTCCCTATGTCTTATGTTTTATTATTTCCACCAGTCCAAGTTCAAAACATAGTGATGCCAAATTTTCATGATGAATGCAGAGTGGAGGTACAAAGCACCTCAGATATGAAGATATAATGGTATTTCCTACCACATCCTAGGGTGCTTAACCTGGAAAGGGAAGGAGTACATGTGTTTAGGTTCCACAGACAAATTGGGTTGAAGGCCGATCTTGACACTCTGCAGCACCAGCGAGCCTTCAAAACCAGACACCCTCATTTGCAAGCTTTCTTTGAATACTTCATGTAAGCAGTGACTACACAGATGGCAGTGAGCAACAAATAAGGACCAAACCCAACACTGGCATAATTTGACTAAAATTAACTTTAAGATGAGAAAGGAAATCTACAAAGGATTTTGTAATGGAACTTTAGTCCACAGTCAGTGATTTTATAATTAAGGCACGCTTTCTGCTAAGGATAAGGAATGGGAACAAAAAGTTGAGATTGATCTAAGAATATGTTTATTTAATAAATCTTTTAAGAGGTTATTTATATAGGCAAATATGTATTTCCATGGCAACTTCATGAACAAGTGAAAATAAGATTTGCCCTCTTCAAATAGAAGGCTAAGGAACAGAGGCTGAACATCAGGAGTGTTTATGTTTTGCTGAGGAAAATCAATTTTTATTCTCCTGTTACCACTCTCTTCATGGCTTGGCAGTGAAAAGCAATGCTTCAGATGTGGTGCATCAGCAATGAGCAGAATGTGGACATGTTGTTCAAATGCAGAATGCTTCATCAGAGCATCAATCAGAAACAATTTCATGTAAAAAAACCAAAGCATAAATTAGTTCTACAAAACAGAAATGCTTGAAAAACAGACAAATCCAATGAGACAAAGCCACATTGTATCATTTTATCAGTTTAGTGTTTTTACATTACAGCCCTATGTAATACCTTTAAAAAGCTTTTTGAAGGCAGAAGGAAAAGCCCAGTAATAAAAAAGGACATGACACAAACAGAGAAGTCAGAAGACTGGCTAGAGGATCATGGTTTTTTTGTGTTTGTGTTTAGTTTTTTTTCTTTCCATCTCCAAATTGCCACAGACTGCTTATTCTATCATGTTGTTAAGATGCACCTAGAGTATAAGTTGCAGCATAACTATTTATCAAAAGATTGGAGGTGTTGCATGATTGCCTACTGTGTAAGCTGAGAAATTTTTTTCCTGTAATTCTGCTTTGCTGATATTGCAAAAGAAGCAGAAGCCTTTTCAGGTGGATTTTTGTTTGGTTGATTTGTTGTTGTAGAGGGGTTTTAGTGTGTGTGTGTGAATGTTCTTTTTTTCTGGTGCACAAATATAGAATTTATGTCTGTGCTTCACAGATTAAAACCAAGTACTGCAAAGTAATTCAAATAAAATTTGCTTGATGTTTAAAGCTTTTATATTCCTAAGTGCAAGGTTTCTTGCCACCATAATTTAAGAAACACACATTAAGGAAAAGTTCCCCATTACTCATAAGTATTATATCCAATTCTGAAACTGTCTACACTCATTCAGCCTAGTGAAGCATGACAGCATCCCATCAGTTCCAGGGGCACTTATTATCTACTAGGTACCTGCATTATTTTAGAGATAATTATTTGTGTTGTTATCATTTTGACAGTGAAATTAGTTTCCATAAATATACAAACGGCAGAACCAAAGAAAGATTTAAATCAGATTTACAGAAACTTTGTACTTCATACAAATACCATTTCAAGATGTGGAAAATAAAATGAAAAAACCCACAAACTCCATCTTCTTCTCACCATCCTAATGTTTTATATATCTTTCTGTGTGCATATGTATTTATAAATGTAAATGTATACTCATGTAATTTCATGAATGATACAAGACTGCCATCTACAAGCTGTACTCGAAAAAAAAATTAAAAGGCTAGAAATGTTTTGGTTTGGTTTGATTTTAAGCAAAGAACATATTCTGACATTTCTTCCCTAAAGTTTTGCCAATCTCTCCTGTAATCTCTGAGACAATATTCTGTGTTTAGGGTTTTATGATACATAACTCCAAGTGAACAAGCCCTGAATTTCTCTCTCTTAGAAGTTAATTTTGTGGCTTCTTGTGTAAAAATAATGTTTCTTCAAAAAACGCATTGATATCCTATTAATATGCAATAGAAAAAATTTCAGATATAAGTTAGTAATTACTTAAATGTATTAAAATCTTAAAGATCAACAATTCAGTAGTGTGGTGTTTAAGAAACATATGTTAATCAATAGTACAGGACTTTAGATGTATATACAAGAAGTAATTTATAGAGTAAGAATTTATATATGTTACCTAAATTAGACAATTTTTTTTATAAAATGTATTTCCTTTTGTCTTGCCCATCATGATTCCAAACAATTTCTGTTTCTATTTAAAAAAAAAAAAAAAAAAAACAAAGCAACGAAACAACACAAAACCCCCTCAGCTTTTGGCATCTGCTTTGTATTTCATCATTGCCAAGAAGAATAAGCCAATAAATGCAAAATCTGAATAAACTTGACCACTTCTATTGACTTTTGATAATATTCACTTGCAGAACTTCTGCTGAAAGTAATGAGGGCTTTGCATAAAGAATTATGGTGAGATTGCTCACAATAATCAACAACAAACTTCTATAAGCAATCATTATGCTACCCTAATAATAACAACTACATTTAAACTGAGTAATGAAAACCAAATGGATTGGTTTGTGTTGGTTTTAATTACTAGAACCAGAAAAAAAGCTGATGTGTACATATATATATATGTATATATATATATATATATATTACTTTTTATGGCTACA
>JBCJKH010009538.1:0-12309 GCA_039877255.1 Loriculus beryllinus | reverse complement strand
GTCTCTTCCTAAAAATAGCAGACCAATCACCATAGATAGCCTGGGGTATATAACTGTGTCTGCGCCAAAGAATAAACAACAACTACTACTACTACTAACTTGCTTACTTCATGCACTTCACTTGTGTCGTGTCCGTCTCTACCGCGACACCAGTTGTTCAGTTACTTTTTGTTATATATATAGATATATGTATATAATTAGATTTGTATATGTAAAGACTTCAGTATGCATGTTTAAGGTAGCTGTTTCTCAAAGATGAGAATTGCAGTGTGATCCTTCTACTTTCTTAATAGTTTTGAACAGAATAGTAAATAACAGAAAACAAAATTGTTTCTTGTTGCAGCCTTTATCCTCATCTCTACTCAAGAGCATACATTAACTTTAGAAATCCTGAGGACATCCTTCTTTTTAGAGATCGCTTTGATGGCTATGTCTTCATTGATAATAAAGGTTGGACTATTTGTAAGACATTAAGTGCATATATACATACACTATTTTAGAACATTCATTTGCTTCATTTTTGCTAGTTATGTCTTTTTTTCTCGATACACAGCTAATTACCTAAACATACATTAAAATCTAGCACTTGAACAATGATGAAGTGCAAAATACATTTGTCCATGCAGTCTTGCTTGTCTGTGTGGTGTGCATGCTTCATCTGCATTCTTATACCTTAAACAATATGCTATCAGCATCTTACTAAGATCCTTATTTGAACTTCACAATAAATCACAACAGTGACTGAACGCAATGCAAGCATGAATTGTTACATCTGCAGTGCATTTCTGTGGGATAAAGTTGTGCCACTTATTCTCATTTTGAAAAAGCAAGCCAAAAACTTGACTTTATAATTTTGGTTGCCCACTTTGATATATATACAGCCTGATGATTTAGTGCATTTGCAGGAATCTAGATTGGAGTTCCAAGAACAAGAATGACAAAATTGGTTGCCATCTTTAGAATATTCAGTCTGCAAAAGTTTGCCCAATAGTAAGGAAAAACTGTAATGTAGGTATGGATAAAACCAGGTCTCTTAAAAGTAGCATGAAACTGCCATAGCCAAGAAATGACATTCTCCCTTTAGCAGTTCCTTGCCTCCTTCACGCATACCTTCTGTAAAAAAACGCATGGATTGTGTAAAACAGAAGTAAGCACGTGGGTTTCTTTTGTAGACACTGTCTACTCTGTACACACAGTGTGTGATTCCCAGATTTCAACTGCTGTGTGTTTTAGGTAAAAAAAATTAGAAAAAAACTATTTTTATGATTCTGCCAAAACTTCACTTTTCCCAAATTAAGCACATTCTTCAGTGTTATGCTGTACTGAATCCAGGATATTCTGTATATTACAAAACTGAGCATGGACATAGCTGGCCAATTCATCATGGTCGATTGTGCAAATAAGGAGCACAGGTTTTGATTAAATATGCCCTCTGGTGAGGCTTCTGTCAGCATTGTGTTTATGAGGCTAAAATTAAAACAAGGATTACCAGCTTCAATAAGGTTGACAAATATTCTAACAGGTTTAAGCCTGTTTTTCAGTGGATTTGAGCAAAGTATAAGCTTGCACCTCCTGCAAGTGGAAACCAGGAAAAATTCAAAAGTTACACACAGTTCTGATTCCAGTCTCTAAAGAATCCAGTGTTTAAGGCAGAATTAAAGACAGAATCTATGCCAGTAAACACAGTCAAGAAGTTGCGTAGTCCATCATAAACAGAAAGAAGTTTCACACAATTTTACATGTTGAGTTTTACAGTTATGGTTCTGAAAGAAGGTGGTATGTTTTATTACTGCATATTACCCAGCATTTATTTACTTTTTAAGCTTTTTTGGCAACAGAACTTTACAGAAGCAACTCAATTCTTTCAGATTCATTTCCCAGCAGTATTTACTACTTGTCAGGCTGAGAGTTCATGTAAGTTTTTCTAATCAATGCAGAATTAAAAAGGAATTATAATTGGTAATGCAAGAAATTTATTGTGCAGCAGTAGCCATCATCATTTTGACAGTTTTTGTTAGCATGTCCAAAACTATTCAATGTTGTTATACATTACTAGAATACAAATGTAGTTTGATTTGAATCTAAAATAATTTTATTAGAAGTTTGGATGGGATTGTAGAAGTATTCACCTTTGATTTCAAGTTAGACTGCCTAACGCAAGCTTCAAGACTTTTGAAAATCTTACTTGAATATGGGGGAAGTGTTTGTCTCTCACAAAATTAAGGACTGATCTCCTTTAAGGTTTGGAGTACCCTGCAGTGGTTGAATTTGCTCCATTCCAGAAGATTTCAAAAAAGAAGCTGAAGAAGAAAGATGCCAAAGCCGGGAGCATCGAAGACGGTAAACATATTTTCTTGGTGTCCCAATGGAAAGTGGATTCCATTTCTGTGATGCACTGCAAAGTATTAATTCAAAAATTTTTCTTCACAGATCCAGAATATAGGAAATTTTTAGAGAGTTATTGTGCTGATGAAGAGAAAATCTGTGCCAATCCTGAGATTCTTCTGGGAGAGATTGAGGCCAAAACAAGGGAACTCATTGGTCTGTTTTCTTGATTTTTCTTACTATTGAGAATATCAAGTATCTTATTTTTATATCTTTATTGTATTACCTGCAATAGCTGACCTGTTCAGTCAAAAAGATTGGAACTATCGCAGTTAAATTTTTGTTTTAAAGCCAAGTTGTGGCAGGAAACACCCCACCTATTAAGTCTCTATGCATGGAATCATTTGATTTTACTGGAAGTTTTGCATGCACAGTAGCTTCAGAAATAGGTCCTTAACAATACTGAATGTTTTTAGATGTATTGAAAGGTGGAAGATTTATTTTTAAAAGCTAAAATAGATGATTATTTAACAATTGATCCTTCATATTAGCTGCTTTTATTGAGAAACATGGAAAGATCTCTCTGTTCTCATGGTCAAGATTCTGCAAAAGCTTTGAAAGTAAGGCAACACCTTGTTTTCTGTATGCATGCGGCATGAGTTTCACAGTGTTGGGGGGAATCTTTAGTAAGAGCAACACTGAAATCTTCAGTACTATTAATGCAGCTTTCAGAATGACATGGAATAGTGATGCGCTGTATCTCTAAGTGACAACGTGCAGCACACTTAGTCTTTCCCTAGGCATGACAACTGAATAGGAAGAAAAATCAACCTTCAATATTATTTTTTTATAGTGTAAAATTAACCACCTCTTTTGATTAGAATCATAAGAATAGAATCATAGAATCACTTAGGTTGGAAAAGACCCTTAAGATCATTGGGTGCAACCATTAACCTAGCACTGTCAAGTCAACCACTAAAACATGACCCTAAGTGCCACATAAAATACCTTTTAACTGCCTCCAGGGATGTGACTCCACCTTCCTTGGGCAGCAAGTTCCAGTGCTGAACAGCCCTTTTGGTGTAGAAATTTTTTCCCAGTATCCAGTCTAAACCTCCTGTAGCATACCTTGAAGCTGTTTCATCACTTGTTGCTGTTGTTTGAGAGTTGCCTGGAGAGTTTTGGAACTAAATTTAGAGGAAATGGAAATGTAAAAAGTGTGGACATTTAAATAATCCTGTTATCTGTACAACTTGTTTGTTGCAGTTCTAGATAGGGAAGTTCCCCAACAATTTTTATTTGCTCTAAATCTGCGCTAGTATTTGACAGCAGAGTAAAAACAGTCAAAAATTTCCAAGAAGTTTACAATTCACAAAAAGTTTGCAATTACAAGAAAGATTTATAAACTTAAAAATATTCTATCAGCAAAAATGATTAGTCATGAGAGTTGCAGATTTCTGAGTAAGAATATCGGCTGAAGGCAGCTTTACATTAGGGGTATTTTTTGTTTCTGTTAAATCACAGGGTATCAAATTAGTTGTCTTATTTTTTTGCTATTCAAAACTATGGCTATTGCTAACAATATAAAACTTCAGTGGATAGCAATTTTATAGCAGAATTATGGGAAGGATTAATTGTATGTCCAGTTTTAAAGGTGTTAACTCCTACCGAAGTCAATGAAAGATGTGCCCAGGACTTTGTTGGCAGAATTGGGCCTCACATTTTCAAGATTTTCCCAGGTAGTGTTACTGCAAACCAACATGTTTCATGCATCATGTCAGATACATTAGTTCATCAGTTTTTGCATGACAGAGATACAGCAGATTTTCTGTGTATCAAGATGAAAATAAGCTCATATCTTCTGGCTTGTTTGTAGAGAGCAAGATTAAGTATAAAAGTCACTGCAGACAGAGGTCTTAATTTTGTAATTTATTTTATTTTAAAAATTCTTAAATATTTTAAGAAAGACCTGTTAAACCTGGTAGATTTTTATTTGCAGTAAGGCTCATAAATAAGATGGGTAAGAGTCAGGTTTGAGAAACATTCTGTTTTGCCCTCCTCTTCTGACAGTACGTATCACACTGCCTCTCTCCCTTGAACTTACAGTTCTAATTTCTGAGTAAATCTTTTGCACCACAGCCTTAGTCATGGCTAGGGTCAAGTTCAGGACTCCCAGTGCAGCTTATCCTTTCCCCAGGCCCTCCAATTACAATTTGTGATCACTTTCATCATATAAAAGTGCTCAGAAGCAGACACTGCTCAAACAGGAGAACTTAATGGAGAGATGCAGGTCTTGAGGGCCTGGTAGGGAAGGTTTTGGTTGTTGCTTTTGACCATTGATATTTGTTAAAAATAAATACTGAATCCTTTCAAACCTTCTCATTCATAAATGTGTAACAAGGTTTTATCATTAATGAATGGGTTGCTCTCAGAATATTCACACTTTCAAGAGAAAAACACTTCAATGTTTTGGGATGAATTGTGTCTAGATTTTAGCTGTGCCATTTCAAATGTATTGAAACTTTTATTATTATTACTATTATTATTATTATTATTATTATTATTATTATTATTATTTCTTCCTTTTTTCTTTTATTTTTTTCTTCCAAATCCTGCCATGCATTTCAATTGTGAAATTTTCTTCAGGTTTGAGAAGAATCTTATGCATAACTGTAGAGCAACTTCTAGTAGTAAGCGTTTGTTGTAACTCTGTCCTGGGACATGTAAGACAAAATTTGCTGTGACTAACAACAGCTGTAAATCATGAATGCTATACATGATACAGAATTTGTTGATGTTCTCTGAGTATTTATAGAATTTGGGGATGGTTCAGGCAGGTGACTTAGGCTAGATTTCAGAGTATGGAAACAGCTCTGTAACATAAGACTAGCTGTGTTATCCAGCAGTTGAGGCATTTGATTTGCTATTTGGGAAGCCAGAGTTTCATTGAATCTGCTGATACTTTGCTGTGTTACTGGAGCAAACCATTTCTCTCTCATTCATCCTGTTTTCCCATGGAGAGGTGAATGCTAAATGGTAGTTCAGTGGAAATGTTGTATGAGAATGGAAAATTCTTCCTTCATGATGTACTTTGAAACCTGGGATTGAAAAGTGCTGTGTGAGATTATATGGGCTGCATATGAACAGCAGTATAGCTGGGTTTCGATGTACAAAATTAAATGGTAGGAACAGATTCTGAACAAATTTATTTCCTTTTTGGTGAAATAACTGTTGGATGAGCAAGAGAAAAAAAATGTTGTCTTGAACTGAAAAGACATGAGTTTTACTTAAACATTAAATAATGATGCAACTTATCTCTGTTGCTTCTAACCCTAAGAGCAAAAAAGCAACAAAGTGTTTCTAAAGCAGAATGATAGGAATGCCTTCAGAGATACGTAAAACAAATAGGTTTATTAATTATTTAGCTCCGTTGCAGGTCATGCTAGAAAAAAAGGGGTTAGTACTAAAGTAATGAGTACGTATTTTAGGAGTTGAACACTATATCACAAATTTTTTGTGTTTTAGCTAGAAGAACAACACCCCTTTTGGAATATATTAAAAATAGAAAATTAGAAAAGCAGGTACGTTCAGACTTTTGCCTGAAGTTCAACATTTATGTTTCACATGGTTTTCTGTTGGACAGTTCAAAATTAATAATTTTGAACTCTTCAGAGAATACGAGAAGAGAAAAGAGAAGAACGAAGACGAAGAGAACTGGAGAAGAAACGTCTGCGGGAGGAAGAGAAAAGGAAGCGCAGAGAGGAAGAAAGACGTAAAAGAAAAGAAGTGGAGAAGCAGAAGAAAATCTCTGAAAAAGAAATAAGGATCAAGGTACCTTAATGAAAACATAATGTTCTTCTGTTGAAATTCCTTTGCTATCTCACTGTTTAATTTAGTGCGCTACAGTATAGTGTGGAGATACCAGACCAGTTCTGACTGGAAGGGAAAGTAACCTAGGACTTTGACTAATTAACATTGTTTGAAAGTGGAACTGATTGCCTTAGGTATCAGTTACTATCAGTTACTAAGTAACTATCAGTTACTTAGGTACTGCCTACAAAGTGCTGATGCAGTTATGGTGAGTAACTAAGGTATCTTTATAAAACACTGCTGCATTCTATGCTGACATAACCTGACAGAACCAAATTGTTCTGTGCCAGCATGTGGGAAGATTATTGCAAATATGGCTTTAATACTTCATGTCATGTAAACCTTCAGCTAGCCATATCTGCAGAGTGTTTTTAGTGTTTATGCTCTGAACTTACATATTTTAATAGCATGCTTTAACCAAGTTATAACAAAGTCTTTCTAATTTCAGGCTGCACTGCCTTAATAACAGTCTGAATGGATTTGTTTTTAATGGTATCACTTAGGCAGGTGTATTTTGTGCTATTAACTCTGGACATTTAAAACCTTACTTGTATAAGATGACATAGATACAACCTATTCATCTGAACTAAATTTTGTGGTATTGGAAAAGCTTTATAGGCTGTTTTGAAGAGGGAAATTGGTGTAAGAGGCTGTAGCTTAATGCAAGGACACACAGACTCACTCCAGATCTCATGGGGAGAAGCCACAGACCTATTTCTTTTTTCTTCTGGATAACAGTTTCCTTCACCTGAATTTATAAAAATAGTTCTGAAGCCAAATTACAGCTTTTTCATATCTGGGCATAAGAAACCACTCTAGAAGTTCAGAAGAAAGAGACTTACTCCTTCAAATGTTTTCCTCAAAGTAGTTGTCCAAAAACCCCTAGGATTTATGATGTATCTGTGGTAGCCTTGAAAGCTAGCTCTGTCTCTGACAGAAGAGAAAAATGTTACCTAAGAGAAATATTAGAGAAATTTTAAATATTGGAGAAGAATAACCTGTGCTCATTTCAGAAAAGCTGGTGAAATGAAAAGGCTCATGAGAAGCTCTGCTTATTCCTGCTATGTTAAGAGATGTGGTCCTTCTATAAGGATTGTTCCTGTAGTGCTAGACATACTCAAGCCCTGTGTGGGTTATTTCTCAGGAAATGAAGAGGCTTCTTGAAAATCTTTATCTCCAAGGTGAAAATATAATGCAGTCTTTTCTGCTAATGTCATATTTTCCTCAGTGTGTATTGCTGTCAAGGTCTATTTATACTAAAGACATACTTCTATATGACAGTCTATCCAAAGTAATTCATGTGACACATATTTTATATATAATATTTCAAGGAGTGAAGTATTAATCCTGATTTCTTTGTAGTATGGTAGAAGTTCTACTTCTTATTTAACTGGCAATAACATTGAGCTCTATTATCCGATTTCTAAGAAATCAAAGACCATATTAATGTCTTTATATATAAAAGTCAGGAGAGAGTAGGTAAGTGCTTTCTCCAGTATTCTAGCGTATTTAAAAGTGTGCAGTTGAATGCCTGATAATGCCTTTCATTCCTCAGCAAAAGTAAACTGCCATTTTAAAATAACTTTAAATTTCATAAATAAATAGAATTTTGTAAAATACATTCCTATCATTTAAATAAGATATTTTCAATCTTAATATGCCACCAATGTATTAAATACATTCTTAAAATGTCTGCTACAACAGAGGAGAGTAATTTTACGTCATAATGTGGATAAATATCCCTTAGCTTCTCAAGAAGCCTGAAAAAGGAGATGAACTGGCCAGTGAAAAGCACAAAGAAAAAAGTGAAGAAGCTGACATTGAGGAAAACAAATGGGAAAAATCACCTGGAACTGGGAGTATAAGATCCAAGTCTTTGGAGGGTTCACTAAAAGACCTTAAGGAAAAGTAAGTAATATTTCTCTTTTAGGCTTCAGTTTACATCCTAAATGCTTTAATCTCAAGGCTTCAAGAGGATATAACTGGTGGACTGACTGGTGTTTTGTCAGCAAAGAACTGGTTTCATTCTGTGTGACCAAATCTCTCACTGTCCTTTTCGTAAAAGGTTTTTAATAATAGCTTGCTGACTTGATGGCAGTATTAGTGGATGCGATTTGTTATTTGTGAAATGTTTTGAAATCCCATATTGGAAGGATTTCTGCATGAAATGCATTCAGAGTTTCATTGTTATTTCACCTGTTCCCCATCAAGAGCTCAGGTAAGGCCTTCCTTCCATTGCTGATGTCAGACTAAATTAGCTAAGATGCCTTACTTTTCCAGGTGCAAACCAGTATCCTTTTGACTATACAGGTACAGTAAATGCTACCTTGTCTTTCCAAGTGCTCATTTCATCATGATTATTAGTGGATGTGATTAGGTTGCAAGCTATGAGCTATTTCAGCTGGCTCAAGAATTAAAATTGAAACTATTTTTCACTGACTCAGAAATCACTAATAAACTAACTAGAAGCTCTGTGTTCAGGAGACTGAATTACTTGTTTGAAACCATATCTTAAAGCTCAGTAATGAGCATATCTTAAAGCTCAGTAACAACATCTTTCTACCACAGATTAAAATCATGTACGTGAATGTACATGGTCACAGAGGGATTTACAACTCTACCAAGCAGAAGTATGCTTCCGTTCCCTTCCACTAATTTTTGCTTTCTCTTTCTCTGGCTGTGTAACTTTCTCTTGTGTCTCTACTTTGTAGTTGCTTACCTCACTGTTTCCTCTCTTGCCTTCCTGTTTGCTATGACTCAATTTTAGAAAGGTACTTTAACCACTGTTGAACTGGAGTTTGCATCCCTGTCACCTGCCCACCTCCAGGTACATCCGTTCCTTCCTCACCCACAGAAACATGCAGGGAAAGAGACAGGTACCAGACAATGCTACAGCAACACATTGAGATGTGTCATCCTGGCTTTTTGGTAGGTTATGCTCTGAGCCTTGCTAGGACTTGGAGTTAGTGTCTAGAATAACATGTTAAACATGAAACAAAACAACTTACAGCCACATATCCTTTGAGAGCTAACATAGTATTTTATATATATATATACATATGCTACAGGTACAGTATCTCTCTAACTATGGTTGACTCACATGTCTGTGACAGCTGGGATGTTGCTTCCACTTGGTGAAAGTGTTATGCTGACACAGGCACAGACTTCTGAGATGCTCAATAACTTACCTGTCATTCAGGTTTGGTTGCTGACCTCCAGATTTTGCTGAGATGGGTCCCCTGTCTTGGTGGCCCCAACAATGCCCAAGTTCATGGCAGAGGCTGACAATTTTCACAGTTCTGTTATTTAAAAAAAAAAAAAAAGTGATACAAAAAGATACAATTTTATTGATATGAAACCATTCTAAATGGGAAGCACATCGCTATTTGATCACTACACCATTAGAAAATCACCACTCTCCCTGGTTCTGTCTGCTGATTCCCAAAATGTGAGCACACTGTCAAAAGCATCTTTCTGTTTCAATTTTAAGTATTTATCCATATGTAATGTATAAAAAGAAACTGCCTGTGCCTGTGCTCCTTTTAAAGTTCAATCTATTCTGTAATCTTTCTTCATTATTTGCAGTTTGGCTGTATGAGAGAAGCACCTGCTTGCTGAACAGGAGCAATGAAGTGAATGAGAGAGCTGAGAATTGTATCAGACAGGCAGCAAAATGTTGCAGACTAATAATCTTGATAATATAAACCCATTGCAGCATAGCAGAAATTAAGTATTATGTTGTGGTAAGGTAATGGTCTTTTGCCTAAATGAAATATACAAAGGTAGGGTAAATTACTTGGAGATGTAATAAACAAAATCCTGGAACATAATTACTCATTTTCACAAATGCCTTCTGCACATTGTAGTGTTGGTGAATAATTTTTGTTAAATAGAGACATTTACAAACTTTACAAATTGATATATGTTCCTTCAGGCCCTGAATGTTCCCATTCAAGGGTATACTCATACATGGATCACCTCAAGAACAGGCCAGAGAGCTAATCATAAAGCATGTGTTTATGTGCAGAGCATTGGGGAACTATTTATGGGATTGCTAGAAAGGATGAAAGTTGAAGAATGAGCCTTCCACAACAGTTGTGCAACCATCTGATTTTGCTTGTAAAGCTTTGTCCACTATTTTGAACTGAATGCATCATCTAGGGCTGAACATACATGAATTCAGGAAAATTGCACCTAACCCCTTTTTATTGAGAAGAAAACAGCCTTTCCATGCAATTGATCTAAACATTGTTGAAGTCAAACAAAGGTTTTCTATTATAATCTTCTGCAGGTTTGTTTTTTTTCTGGTAATTGCTTGGATTTTCTCTCTTTTTATGCATACTCATAGGTCACAAAATGACAGTGACAAAGAGCAAAGAGATTTGGAGAGAAGATTTCGAGAAAAAGAACCTGAGAGACAAAGGTATCGATTGGATGATGGCAGAAAGCATAGAGCTCACTATGAGTTTGACAAGTTTGTGAGAAGGAATGAAGAAGAGCTGAAATGGGGGAAAGGATACAATCAAGACAGAGGAAAGAAAGGGAACTACAGCTACAGCTTCACTGTGGAGGCAGTAGACAAACTGGGTAAAGAGGACAAGTGTGATGACATGGCATCCACAAAGGAGCGCATAAGAAATAAGGTTCTTTTATTCATTTAGGATAATCTTTCATTAGTTAAATATGCTTCAAGGTCACAGGTTTTACTTTTCAAACTCAGCATGAAGATGCTTTTTCAAAAAAAAGCAATTCTTTCTTTCATTTTCACTCAAACACAGACTTCTTTCTGTTGTTATCAAAGAAGAACAGCAGCTAAAATAAGGTTACAGGTTGCTCATTCATAGTTACTATATATAGGGAAGACTTTCTATCTTCCTTTCAACCCGAGCATTTTTAGAATGCTATTCTTGGAAGCCTTGTATTTTACAAGCATAGTACAAAGAGTCATAGTCCTGATCTGTAATGAAATTCAGAAAAAGTGGCATGCAAGTCTTAAAAATCTACTTCGATTACCCAGCTCATAAGGGAATTATGGATTGGCCAGGCATTGCTTGGTAAAGGAACTCTAAGGACTTAAATAAATAGCTAATTCAGAGACCATTGTGGAGAGAGGGTCCGAATTCTTGAGTTGTGCTAGCTTTCATGCAAACTGCAAGGTACTGTGATATGAAAAATCATTTGGGCCCTTTACCATAAACTTTCAGTGGGCACTGCTTTTCAAGAGAATCCAGCTTTATGCAGCTGTTTGTGATGCAGGAAGATGGATGTCAGACATTTCATACCATACTACAGAGTACTACCTAGAATAATCTGGTTGTATGGCCCAGTAGTGACCCTTGTTATCTGGTCTAAAGAGATGGAGAAACAAAGTGGAGGAAAAAAGACAAAGGTGAAGGAAAAGGAAAGAAAAAGAGAAAATGCATATGGGGAATAAGAAAATGAAAGAACAACAGACTAGAATGACTTCAAATTATGAAGGCAATTGAAAATTGGTGTGGTTTGATATAGGACAATTTCAGTGCTCTGCCACTGTCTTAAAATACACTGAAAGCTTAGGTTTTGGTGAATGGGTTACTTAATCACAAAAAAAATGGTGAGAGTAAACACTCTTATTTAGTAAAAGACTCTTAGCAGAGTTTCTAAACAGTGTGTTTTCATATTGAAAGTTCAAGAATAAAATATACTCTGGTGAAGTTTAGTATAGGATAATTTTCCAGTTGTTACTTGCTAAACTGTTCTGGTTTGTCTGGTTTTTTTAATGCTTGTATTTGTCATTCATTTGCAGAGTTGCAAGTGTATAGGCTATTGTTCTTGATGTTAGTGAAGGTAGCAATATTTTTCAGAGTTTCACCTGTAATACTGTGTTTGATAATTGTCAGCACTGTTTCTCCTTGTTTGTGTCAAATCATAGAATCATAGAATAGTTTGGGTTGGGAAAGGACCTTAACATCATCAAGTTCCAACCCCCTGCCATTGGCAGGGACGCCTCACTCTAGACCATGTTGCCCAAGGCTCTGTCCAGCCCGGCTTTGAACAGTGCCAGGGATGGAGCATTCACAACTTCCTTGGGCAACCCATTCCAGTGCCTCACCACCCTGACAGTAAAGAATTTCT
>JBCJKH010009536.1:0-11040 GCA_039877255.1 Loriculus beryllinus | reverse complement strand
GACCTTGCATTTCATACGGTTTCTATAGAGCCACCTCTCAAGCGTGTCAAAGTCCCTCTGGATGGCAACCCTTCTCTCCAGCATGTTGACTGCAGCACACAGCTTGGTGTTTCCAGCTAATTTGCTGAAGGCACACTCAATCCCCAGTCCATGTCACCAACAAAGATGTTAAACAGTTCTGGTCCCAGCACCGACCCTTAAGGAACACCACTCATCACTGAAAAAATGCTATTCTGTCCTACATGGTCTAGCCTAGTGGAGACTTTATGCTATGTCCACATAATGAAGTCTGCTGGCAGGGGAACAAATAAGACGGTTAGGACAAACACTGAAATAGAACACTTGACAGGTCAGTTATCCTGGATTGCGTGTGCTCCAGAGATGCTTCCTTAAAGGTTCAGAGCATCCTATTGCCTCAACCAGAAAGCTTCTATTTTAGAGGGCCTTCTAGGAAGGCACGCAAGAAAACTATCTTTAATAGAATAATGGATTGCACTATCATTCAAATAAGTTATAACATCACGTCATATTTCAGTTACCTCATCTTCAGGTTTGTTTAATGTCTCTCTATGTTGCCCTCCCCTCCCCTTTTTTTTTTTTTCTGCTTTGCTTCTTTTTGTTTTGGTTGGTTGGTTTGTTGTTTCTTTGCTCTTCCACTTTTGGTCCTGTTTCACATAAGTGTTTATACTTTCTCCCACACTTATTAAAATAGATAAGGGGGAAAACAGAAAAGAAAAAGAAAAAAAAAAAAGGAATAAACCTCCCTAGTATCTGACAGCCAGTAGCTCATCCTTTTAACTTGATAAACTTACAAAACCCTGCCTACATCATTTGTCACTTGGCTTTAAATTCTTGCCTTCTAGCAGATAACTTCTATGTCCCTCCTGCTGAGAACGCCACATCGTAACAAATTATACCTTAAACATTATTTCATCTCTTTGAAACAGTTTGTGTAAGATTCTCTGAGAAATCCAATGATTAAAGTGGTCTAATTAAAACTAGCATTTATTAATACATTTAATTAGATTCAAATAAGATACAATTTACATAATATGGCATGTACAGTGCTTAGAGAAATCTAAGCCAGAAAAAACAGACGTTGCAGCATCATGTGATTTTATACTCCTTTTCATCTCTTTGACCTTTTTGTCTAGCTAGTCAGTCAGAGAAATTTTCTTCTTGTTTTCAAATAGCTAATGTACTATTTTCCAATCCTATGTCCCAAATCTCGTAAAAACTTTGGGTTAGCAAGCTCATTTTTGAACACCAAAAACCTTTCCTGTTCAAACAAAGCCTAAGTATTACCCAGTATTACCTATTATGCCTCTCCCATTGCTTATTCTTAGCCTGGCAGTCTCTGTTCCAGGAAAAAAAAAAAAAAACCCACAAAAAAAAACCAAAAACCCCTTTTCTTGCTTCACCTTCATATTTAAACATTGCAAGCAAGAATCCCTCTCTTCAACAGCATCTGCCCTCGGTGCTGGCCTAAACGACCGTGATTTTTGTATGTTAATTGTCTTGGCAGGAGGTTACCACGTTTTGCATGTTAATTGTCTTGGCTTTTAAGGATGCAGAGTTTATGTAATTATTATAATTTATTCTTGGCTTTAATTCTCATCTGTCACATATGACTCATGAATGGATTAACTCTTCTGTCACATTTCTTCTTTTTCTGTGAGAGACATAGAGAAGGAAAGATGTTAAGAGACATGAGCTGGGAACCAGAAAATGTTTGATAAATCCTGACCACCTTGGAAAAAGGAAAGATCCATGAAACTACTTAACTGGCTAGCTTTTATCCTGCAGCATTACTAATATTAGACTACTAAATACATTCTGTAATTGTAAAATTTTGTGCTGGTTTGTTGATGTTAATGATGTTTAATCATGCAAGGGTATTTTCCTTTAAAATTCTTAAGCCAGATAGAGAAGTTTATTGAAATATAACTGCATTCAGTATCTTGTATCCAGTACAGAAAATAATGTCAGAATGTAGTACTTTTCAGTGACCTTGCTGATTCAAATAATGTGAGCATTTTTTTCTGTAGTTTTTCCCAAATAATATTAATACCCTATTTGAAAAGTAACATATGCTAGAAATGTTACATTTCTACAGTTAATGAAAACTGAGGTTTTATAAGTATCTGAGATTGTTGTGGCATTAACAATGGTGAGATCTGCAGTAACTAATTATACATTGTATAAAACAATATAGAAAAGAGGGGAGAAGAGCAGCAATAGAAACAAAAAATAGCTTAGATTTATTATTTTTTTTCTAGAATGTTATTGACTGGAGCAAAATCCACATTCAGAAGACATTGTGTTTTCTCTCATTGCCACCTGGAAGGACAGAAACCCAAAGATTCAATGACCACCTCCTTGCCCAATGCCACCACACATCAATTTTTACAAAATCTTCAAGAATTCCCACATCCTTATTGAATATGGAAACATCCAGGCTTATGTAAAGTCTTACATGTAAAAACACTCGAGATTTTATAATTTAGAGAACACATTTGAAGTGGGTATCATCCAGAATGTTAGGAAGATATACGAATTACTTTAAAAAATCAATAGCCTTAAATGAACGTATATTGTAAATCGTACAGTTAATATTGTACTCTGCTAGTAGAGTTATTATCTTGGTGGTATATTACTTTATGAGTGGAATATTTATCACACCTTTAGTTCCCATAAATAAAAAACATAGTATCTGTCAAATGTACGATAGAAATGTGAATAGATTTATGTGTGTGTATATATACATGTGAAAAAAATATAACAGTGTCAGCACACTTCAAAACTAACATTTCTTTTATTCTTTTTAAATACATGCATGTGGCAATCATTTTATAATGCACGTTTCAAACTGACTATCACAGCAGTCAAGTAGGACATGTACTTCTCTCTGTTTTAAGAAACCTAAATGAAGCAAGGAAAGACTATCTGAAAACACTAACAAGGTTAAAAACAGATCAAGAGATGCAATTTGATTTTAAATAAATAAGTACATAAATAAAATGTATACTTCCTAGCATAAAATGCATAGATTTAATAAATACAGTGATCTCAGTTGTATATAAAAAAAACCAGAAAGAGAAGAAAGCAGATTAACTTGCTTTCTTGAGTGTGTCATCTGTTACAAAACAGATTGTGAAAGGTAGTGTATGTTCATCTACTGAATTCATACTGCTCTTGTGTGCTGGAATTTTTAAATTTATCTAGTAGAGATCCCAAAGGAGATTTGATTTCCAGCTTTTTCGTCACAGATAATTGCAGCTACACAGCTGAACTCCTACGCTCATGCATAGAAATAGAAATGGACTCATTGTAAACCTGAGACAAAAATTGCTCAGATACTGCCTTTGGTTTGATTTTACTTCCACTGATGTTGCAAACAAAACTTTCATTGATTTTAAGGAAAGTGGGGTTTGCTCCCCAGTGCATAGTTCCCTGGAAAAAAGTTATTCATTAAAATTCATCAAAAGGAACGCTGCTTGGGAGAAATTTACCATTGTGAACTGATCTTGTACAAGGTATAGGTATTATTTAAGCCAAGCTATCAAAGATTTAGCTTGGCTTTGTATAAAAACACATTTCTTTCCTTCTGTTTATTATGAAGCCTCAGTGACTTGAGTCTAGTTCCTCATTTATATACATACACAGTAACTGCACTTAATTCACTTACTTTCTTCAGAGTTTAATCTGTGTAAATATGATCAGACTAGACCTGTCAGTAGTTACCAGCTGGTCCATGGCAGGTAAGAGATACTGAGATTAATTCTTTTTACCTCATGCATGACAGATTAGGTAAGAAAGTTTTAACATTTTGAACATAGGTAAAAAAAATAATAATAAGCACATAGAGATTTGATATTACTGAACTCGGATAAAGAGGATGCCAGGGGTTCTAAAACAAAGAGCATTATCTGACCAGGGGAATGAACTATTTGCCTCTTAATGTATCTGATGTAACATAATAATTAATTATAAAAAAAAATCATAGAATCATAGAATATTTAGGGTTGGAAAGAGCCTTAATATCATCAAATCCCAACCCATCTGCCGTAGGCAGGGACACCTCACACTAAACCATGTCACCCAAGGCTTTGTCCAACCTGGCCTTGCACACTGCCATTTAAACTGGACTACTTATATAAATGCATTGTCCAGTATTGTGTTGCACTGTCAATATGCAACAATTCCCTGTCAAAAATAGGTCAAATATTTATGTAGAGAGATTTTTTCCTTGGTCTGAGTCTTACAACTGCCTTTTCTATAAAAAGACATCATTCAATGTTCTAGTATTCCAAAGAAATAACTGAATTTATCAATGTTTTTTTCTTTCTCCTTTTGTTTCAAGATAAAAATCTCTTTCTCTCTGCCCTTCTACTTAATGCTTTAATAAACCTTTTCCACTTTGCTTACCTATTCTTTTCCTTAATTTTTTTTTTTTTTTTTTATTCTACAGCTATGCCTTTCCCTTTATTATAGTTTTTCCTCATCTACATATGTTTCCCTACAGCTTTATCACTTCTTGGCTTTCATTCTTCCCCACTTGTCCTGTTTTATGGTTTTAAAAATGGTCATTAATGAATATTAACTAGTACAGCAGAGCAGAACAGCCACATCAATTATTAATTTCTTGATGATTCCCTCAGTTCTGCAAAATTTTCTGTAGCATAGATAATTAAGAGCCCATAACCACTAGAAATTTTCTTCCATTCTTTTGAGTGTTGCCTGAAAACAATTCAAAATGCTCAGAGATTAATGTCATCTACAGGAGCAATAGAGACAGTAGGTTTTCAAAAGGTAATTTCATTTTTTCTTAATTGTTGAGTTGTTTGGGGTGGTTTTGGGGGGTTTTGTTGTTGTTGTCTTGGTTTCTTTTTTTCAGTGGCTACTGTTTTATTTTGTGTTCCTCTATTTCTGCTTAAAACTAGACCATGTACCTCAACCCAAAGACCATTTCATATGTATCTAAGAGGGACAGTTTCTGAAGCTTGTATAAAGAAATAGATGAGCCTAGAGGATAAGGTTTGGAATGGACAACAACACAGTTTTAAGCTGAAGATAGCTAGAAAACACAAATTAAAAGAGCTAGATGGAGAGAAATGGAGAAGACAAAATCTCCCTGAAGCGCTGGAATGCCTGTTCATGTAATGGATTACGTCTGCCTAATGGCTTGGCTTGAGATTTTCTTCTTCAGCTTTAAACACTACACCATTAATCAGTCTTTTAATATCACTCATTCTGAGCTCCAGATGGTGCTCCACCTTTCACTGCACACATATGAGAGGACTAACCCTCAAGCTCTCTAATAGCGATTAATTTAAACCTAAAATGGTAAGAGAGAGAGCTCAAGTACGAGGCATGCTTGTAAGGCCTTTTAGAGTGACACAAGGTTTCATCTCTCGAATTGCAGTCTTTGGTTCTATTTTTTGGGAGAAACAAAACACCATTTCTGCAGATGTATTTTACGGCAATAGCTAACTCAAGGCTCAATGACAATGAAAATAAGTCTACAATGCAAAACCCAGGGGTAACACTTTACAAGTTAGATGTGAGTGAGCAAACATGTTCACACTGCAGATTGGAAGCAAGATAGTTGTCCTTATTCAGTCGCATCACAACACATCTGGTATTTCTATTAAAGTGTGTGATGCTGCACAGCACAGTCCTGACGTGATCTAAGAGCCAGAAAACCTGAGTTTGGGTTGATTGAAGGGCCATGCCTCTGCTGCAACAACAGATTTGTAAGAACACTAGGTGTTGCCTAATAGGCATTGAATAACCGGCATTCAATCCATGAGGAGAAAGAAGCACATAAGAACAGTAAGAAACAAAAGTGGAAAAGGGAGGTGTTGAAGACAGGGAGGAACAGACTAAAGCTTCTGCATGCTGCATATTGCCAGTAGTTTACTACATGGAAATCATTGAACTTCATTAGCTTCCTCCGATGCCCAAGCTATATGTTCTATCCCTTGTGTGAGTGTGACTACTGTCATCAGACTAAGGACTAAAGATAAGTGCAGTCCTGACAATATTGTACATCACTGGGGTTGACATCCTGTCAAATAACCAATGGGACTGACAGTGTTAAGTCTTAACTGCAGAATGGCTGATAGGATGCTCAGGCTCAAAACTGACTTCAGATTAATGGAGGGCTCTCACTTCCAGGACTGTTAGTCTAGCAGATTTAATCAGCCCTAGGTTTGTTACTAAGAAAATAACTGATTTTCTTTGCACTGAGAAATTTAAAACTTTCTTTCCATCCTTTGGCTCTGTTTCCAGACTGACTATCTTTTTAATCAACCACCTTGAAAGTCTTGTTTCTGAGCTTTTGCCTCTCATTGAAAAAACAAACAAACAAACAAAACCAACAAACAACTCCAAGTTTCTTTGGAATAGACAACAAGAGCTTTCTAGGTATCTTGTTACTTTCCTTAGTTCTGAACCTTATTAACAGTTCTTCAAGAATTTTTTATATCTGTCCTGGGTTCAGCTGTTACAGTTATTTTTGTCCTACTTAGGAGCTGGTACAGTGCTCTGTTTTTGACTTTAGTCTGAGAATAACGCTGATAAGACACCAATGTTTTAGTTGTTGATAAGTAATGCTTACCCTGATCAAGGACTTTTCAGTCTTATGCTCCGCCAGTGAGGAGAGCCATGGGAAGCTGGGAGGAAGCAGAGACAGGACACCTGACCCAAACCAGCCAAAGTGGTATTCCATCCCACAGCATGCCATGCCCAGTATATAAACTGGGAGGATATACTGGGAGGATATACTGGGAAGACCCAGATCACTGATCAGGTCAGGCTATTGGTCGGTGGGTGGTGAGCAATTGCATTGTGCATCACTTGTGTCTATGGTTTCCCTTATCCCTTTTAGTTTTATATTCTCTCTTGTTATTTCCCTTATCTTTGTTATTATTGGTGGCAGTAGTAGTAGTTTTGTATTATACCTTAAGACAATATCTTACTTGTATTACAATTGCAAAGAATCTACATTACTTGGAGCAACTAAAAATCATATCTATTGTTCACATTACTGCAAAATTTTGAAGCAATTACCAGCACACTAGTAATAGACATAAAGAGTGAAAATAACACAGAAACAAAAAGCATAGAGGAAATGAAAAAAAATACTAAGGATATTTACTTTAGGACTATTAACTATCATTACAGCAAACTGCAGCAAGAAACATAATTCCAAAGAATTTTAATAGATCTGAACTACACATGAAGTACCAGTTTTTAGATAGCCATATTTGAATTACTTTATTTACTCTATGTGAAAATATCAGAAGAGAGATCATGATAAAACTAATCAAAATTTTACAGATGCTGGGTACTTCAAGGTTCAACTTATTTTGTCTGATTGATATTTCTACTACGATATCCAATTAATAAGAAAATTCATGAAGTCCAAGAAGCTCTGTCTTTTGAAAGTGGAGTGGTGGAAGCACCTGAAAGTACATCTTGACAGTCACGTGGATCTTTAACAGTAACTTAGCTAGGTTCCCAGAAATTATTTTCAAATTTTGCAAGAGGCTAAAATGTACCTCTAGCTACTCAAACATTTTTAATAGTCTGTCTGTTAATTATTTTTTTTTATCCTGAACTGAATGATTGAATGACTAAGAAAATAGGAATAAATTTGACACAGATTACAATACTGTTTTGATTTTTTTATATTAAATTAATGATTTTTTTTCCACGACTTATAAACATTTTTTACCAACATCTCTTCCATTAATTTCTCCATTATGGCACTGGCAATGGGGTACACAACTGAATGTAGTAATTTTAGTGATAAAATACTACCAAATCATTTTCAGCTAGGTCTGTTATTTACTGAGATTTGGTATTTATGCTAATATTGATGAGACTGTAAAGAACAGCCAACATAGGCTGAGAAAAAGAAAAGAACATTTGAAAGTGAAGGAAGTGCTAGATGATCATTAATAAAGCATGTTCTAATTTCTAAGCACAGAGGCAAAAGAAAATAGACATTCGAAATCAGTCATGTCTTTGAGGAGAAAACTGAACCTCATAGCTACACAATGACTCAAACGGTTCTAAATCCAAAAGGAAGGTCTAAATAAAATTTAAATAAGAATATGCATTTTTTAACATTAAAACTAATCTCAACATAATTGGGTAAAACAGAATAGAAATACAAACAAAAAAGGTGATTTATTAACAACTGCTTATCTCCCTGCTTAATGTCTTTTTTTGTTCAGTCCTTTCATTCTAGTCACACACACATTGCACACATCTATACTGCTAACACAGCATTCTGATTACTGGGAAGGGACCAACACTCCCAAGGCCTGGCTGTATTTCCTTCCTGATTTCCTCCAGCAGCGTTCCAGCTTATGCTGTTCCTCAGGCTCTTTGCAGAGACCTCAATCTTCCTTCTACAGTAATCTGCAGCTTCTCTGCTACCCTATTGTTCCCCGGTCAGTCCTCCATTCATAGGGATCCACTTGAATCAATCACTGTCTTTTTGCAGGAAGAGTGCATTATAATAACTTGCAAGCAGACAATAAAATCCTCTAAATGATAAGATAGTACCAATAGCACAGAAAACTTGGTTTAAAGAGCCTGCATCGATACATTAATAACTACCAAGACTGTTCCCCGCTCTGTCTTGTTAGGCTGTTTGCTGTCCATCACATTTTTTTTATCAGACTGTGATTTGGGTTTTTTGTAAGTTTAATTGTTTAAAAAAGCCAATTTAAAGTCACTTATATTGTTTGTTTGCTCTTTTCAGTATTCCTCAACACTGAGAGATATGGGATCTATATAACCTCTACCCTGACAACTGCCAGTTGCACAGTAGCAAATTCTGGAATGGCAGCTATAATCCAAACCTGAAGAATAGGGTCAATATAAGGTTTTCAAACATTTTAATTTTTTTCAGGTTCTTGTCCTATATGCATAAGTATAAATGTGAGATATAAAATCCATTAGCCCATGAGAATGTTTACTACCATTAAACTCCCCCACGCCCCAGTTTAATGTTAAAATTTGCATTTTTTTTTTAGTTTACCATTAAAAAATAAAGAAAAAAATTACAGATATCCCCAGACACACTTTTTTAATTGCCCAAATTTTTTTAAATTCCCAAATTCTGGACCCAATCTTGTAAACTCTATTCCAACTTTCATTTTTGCTAGAGTAGGCAGGATCTGTCCGTTTTCTCAAAATCTTTTTACATTAAAATGTTGATCTAACAAATCAGCAACTTTATTGGTTTAGTTATTTAACAGAACAGAGCAAAACCATTGAGTATTTATCACAGCTTTTAGTACAAAAATGAACTGAAATGTGAAAGAGATATCATGCTTTGAGTTATTTGTGTACAGTAAATTTGATTTCTGTGTAATCTTTGAATCTCCTATTGGTGATATATGCAGATTTCTCCTTTATGGCACCTTCTGTAATGAAAATAAAAAGAGCCCTTGGGACTGCAAGTGTCACAGCCCTTTTTTACACCCGTTTTTGTGTGATAATTGCTGCAAGTCAAAAACAACAGATAGATCATGGAGTGATAAAAAAATCTGAAAAATTTATGAAATTAAGAAAGCTTTGTGCTGTTAATCCTATTCTCTTAATTGCTACCATCAGTTGTTCACTGCTGGAAGTGACTGCACTGAGCAAATGGTAACAACACAAGAAGGTTGCTTGGCTATATAAAACTGAGTAGCTCAATCCACCTGAGCTTTGCAGCTGTGTTTCCTGACTCATTACATTCCTCCCACTTATACAAAGCTTTAACAAGAGACCACACGCCATTTAAAATCTGATTAAATTCAATTTTGTGGACAAGTGGCATGACCAAATGGCTCTTTAGCAAAGATGGATTTTTTTCATGAGATGATATGACATATATCTTTCACAGTGATCATGGACCAGTGAACTGATACCACTGAAAAAGAAAGCAATATTATCTGTAGAAACTATGTGGTTTATTGTACCAGAAGCTCTTTAGTTTCAATCAGTAGTATCTCCAGTGACGTTTAGGCAATTATTATACATTCACAGCTGTGTGAAGCAACCAGTGAGGCATACTAAGTAGGCTTTCCAGAGAACCAGAAGTGATTCAGATGCTAAATTCCCACTGAAACGGAATGAATGAAGGACCCCAATTCATTTACACTTTTTGAAAATTCCAGAACAAATAAAGCATTTCAGACACAAACATTAACTGTCATTTCTCTGCTTTATATTGATTTATTTTTTTCAAATAAAAAAAGTTTTGAAATAATTATATAAAATAGCACTATAATTATGCATCCAAATCAAAATTATAGATAGAATTTGTCATATATAGGATTTATTTTAAATTAATATTTTTTCATTAAAACTTCACTGTAATTAAAGGTTAATGTAATGCAGTAATTTCTGTGGCTATTGTGACTTTTAATATGCACATTTTATGTATCAAGTTATTAGGAAAAAGAAGTCTGCTGAAAAACTTAATTTATCATCATGCTTCTCTTCCCTTATAATTCACTTGAAGCATATCCACTACATTTTACAAAGTCAAGGTACAACTTCCTGGACTGGATTTGTTACCTGACCCACTTAAATCTCCAGTATTCATTATCCAACAGAAAGTCCATTTTAACATCATCTGAGGAAAAAAAATATGTATTAAGAAAATTTATGCAAACCTCAACACATAAGGAATATAAGATTTGGAGGGCAGTAATACCAGCTGTTACAGCTAATTTGAACTTTTCTTGTGAATGGACACTGTGTCTGAAATACACTTCAACAAATCAATAAATACATGGAAAGTGCATAAAACTTTGAAGAAAGTAATAAAACCACTTTGATTTTAAAGACTTCTAAAGCACTTAAATATTCAGAAAAATATTTTTCACTAATTTCAGTCTTTATAAACCACATTGATTGACAACAGTTAGGAACTACATGAACAGTATTTCTGGTTATACACGCTAATACTGACTGTACTCTCTACTAGGCCATACTATGGGCAAGACAGCTAAAGTATCGAAGGTAACT
>JBCJKH010009530.1:0-21794 GCA_039877255.1 Loriculus beryllinus | reverse complement strand
ATGAAGTATCTTTCTTCATTGACCCCCCAGTCCTGTAACCTTCTTTTAGAGGGGAAGAGGTACACATGGACAGATCTCTCATGCTTTTGCAGAAAGCCATCAGCTAGGAAGAGCAAATTCCCCAGGACATGAACAACTCTGAACTACCTTCCTCTTCTCTTGCATGCAGCTACATAAACAACTTCCAAAGACGCTCTGCAGAGCTCCCCAACATGCTAGAAAACAGTTTGATGGTGAAGTGTCAGCACATTTCTAGGTTAATAAAAGTTGAGGCACAGAAGAGAGAAGGAAAGAGGCTTAGACAGAGACTGGAATGGATTTCACAGCAGAAGAATGTTTCAGGCCAAGGAAATATTTATTCACACCTAAAGAGCATGGAACATTAAACACTCTGGAAGGTTTTCTTTCCTCCACAAGATTTTACTGGAATGAGACTCACAGCACTGCAGTAACTACAACACACCCTCAATGAATCCAAGTGGTTCTATTCAGCTTATTGCAAAGCTTGAAACACACCTTGGCATTGCAGCCATGCCATTAGCAGGAGGCTGGTGAACCTACTGCAAGCAGCAAGAAAGGGTGAGCAGCCTCATCACTGAAAGCAGCAAGGGTGAGGGACATCTCTGGGAACAGAGGGGACTTCCCAGGGAAGCTGGGCAGGAACCAAACCAAAGGCAGCCCAGCAACACATTACTCTGGAGTCAAATCAGACACATTACTTTAACAAACAACTCTTTAGCCTCACATCCCCAGCACATCTGTAGCTCTTTCACTCAGACCTGGAGACTTATTCTTCATTGCTGTGGCATTTCAGACACAGTTATCACCTGTGTCTGATGCTCTACAGAGAGCACTTATCCCTGCTGTGAAGATTATGCTCTTAACACAAGAAACAATGAGGCAAACAGATAGATGTTGGGACAAGCATAGGGAAAGCTGTACTGGTTTTGCTCATTCATTCATTCCTTCGGTGGCTACGAGGACATGCCACAGAAGAACCAATTCTCACAAGTGGGGCATAACCTTAGATTGCCTTTTTGCATCTGTGACAATCATTCTGGATGGCAGACAGAGAGCAGTGCATGGAGCAGAGCCACTTTTTGGCTCCTTGGAAACAGCAAACCCTGAAAAAGTAACAAAAAATGCCAGCTCCATCCTGCAGCCTGACTTAAATCAATCTATCTGGTATGAAGCAATTGGACTCCCAGGAATTGCTGTGACTAAACCATGCCTTTTTACTCTGCCTTCAAGGCCAATTACAAGCACATCGATACTGTATGAGAAAGCAAAATGCAGAAGCTTCAGAGTACAGAAACATGCTCGAAGAGGAGCCTTATCTCTCTAACATGGAAGTGCACAGTAGTAACGCGGCTGATTTGCCAGTTGAGAGCACTTAAGTTCATGACCGCCACTACAAGACATGCAATGCCTGTATCACACCCTCAAATAGACTAGACTGACCTGACAGCATGGCAGAATCTCCAAGCTCTCTCAAATTTGCATAAAACCCTTCTGCCTCTTTCCTCAGATGTTCACACTCCCCCAGCCTTTCCTCTGCCAGTGCTGTGCACATAAGAAGCTGAGCCAGAGGACCTTGTTCTCACCATTCCAAAAAAACCATACTCTGCACAAGCAGTAATGCCATGCCCCAGCCCAGAGGCACACTTTTCTGTTCCCTCTGCACTCAGCAAGGGTTGGTCTGACAAAGCTGCACTGAGACATCTTCCACATCTCTAAGCCCATTTCTCAGCCTGGCCATGAGGTGATGACACAGCAAGAAAAAAAATCCCCTCATCTCGAGGTCTGTTTTACACTGCCTCACAGGGCTGGGAACCTCAGATATTATTAACCTTTATCAGTCAAGCTACAGAAGGGTCAATCTGGACTTCAGCATCAGAACATCCTATCAGTAAGAGGTCAATGGGTGAATTTTCTGTCCTCATACTGCCACTTGAGGCAGGCACATCATTAGCACAGATAGACTGAGGCCTTGGTTCCGGCACAAACAATATACAGAACAGCACTACCTAGACAGCATTAACAAAAGCAGGCATTAGTGCCAAAGCTAAAGCTTCACTTGTCCAAGTGGTTGGGTCCTGCATGTGTACTGTATCCTGCATGTGTACTGTAGTAACTTTTGTCAAAAGAACATTGCACCAGGTCCTGCTGCCTTTCAAGTATCTGGATTTCTTTGGCACAGGGCTACTGCCTTCATATCATCAGTATCCAAACCAAGCTCTCTCTTCTTCCCTCCCAGTTTTTCCATACTGATCTGTAACCATTCATAAAAGAGAGGGAGGACAGCTCTGAAGAAGTAGAACGCACTTTTCTGAGGCAGCACTCAACTCCCTCAAGGGGACAATCCATTCTTTTTCTTTCATGCTACTGTCAATCACTTTTCACTTTAGTACAAAAGTGCAAAGTAAGGAAGCCTCCTTCCCTGTGATTCATCCCTGGATTGCATCCATCCCCGGCTCCTAATAAGGAGGCAACTCACACATCTTCCAGCTTCTTTTCCATGAACAGATAAGGCCCCATGTGCTGTATGAAGGGAGGAGAGGGTTGGGTAGCAGATACCCAGCATGAAGCAACAGCTACAGATCTTCTTCTAGCAGGGGTCCCCTTGAACATCCCAATTTCTCTCTAAGAACACACATCAGAGGAGCAGATCAGACTAAGACCACCAGCTGCATCCAGCACATGAGGAGGTCTCAGGCAAAACAGCTCCAGCAATGCCAGCATGTTGCCATACCATGGTGAGGAAGCACAAAGGCAGGAGGTAGTTGAGAGTAACTTGACAGAGCTGTGCAACAGCATGGGAGCTGGTAATGAGAGCCAGCCTCAGGGAGGTGTGTATGCCACAGTACTCTGCAAAGCTGTGCTGGCACTTTTTCCTTCCTGCTGTTACCTGAGTCCTTCAGCTTTATCTACTGTAGATGTGACAGCCTTCATGAGGCTGTGTTCATGCTACTTGCATATAAAAAATCCTGTCCACACCAGCAATTTTGTTGTTTTAGGACTCGTTTCTATAGAATAGAAACCTGAACTACTGCCTAGAGTAGGAGAACGGAAGACAGACACCCATGATAAAATCTCTCATGACTACAAGGGATCAACAGCAAAATAGTCTTTGAGTTATTACGCATAGCATGCAAAAGTAGGGCAAACCCAAGACAAACTATGGGGTGGCTGGTCCAAGCTTTGTTGCACTCAAGTGTGCAAGATGAACTGCGAATAAGCTCTGCAACAGAGAGATAACTGAGGAACACAAGCCACCAGATGGACAGTAGCATCTAACTGCAGAGCACTGCTCCAGCACAGTACCAAACTGTCAAATGTAGGCTCTACAGCCCAGGTCACTGATGATCTGACACCCCTTGGTACAACTGATTTACACCTTCACCACAATCACAAAACCACTAACACATCCTCAGAAAGTGCTATTCAGCCTGGGCTTCCACAGCACTTCTTTATTCCCTCTTCTTTCCCACCCAGCTGAGCTCCTCACATCTGCTCCTAGTTTAACACTCATGCCAAGCACACACTGTGAACTGGAGCTCCAGGTTACCAAGGAAATCTATAGCCAGAGGGAACAACTGAACGAGTCTTCTTTGCATTAATTTCATGTCCTACATACCAAGTCATCCCTTTGCCTTGAAAGCTTTGTTGTGGTTCTGTAGGGTTTGCTTCTACATATCATGCTTAGAGTTCAACAGCCATACCAGAAGTCCATGCAAAGTGAGAATACCAGAGAAGACTTTTTTCCTCTGAAGAAAATGTCCTCTGCACAGCTGTGCAAAGTCAGGACTCTTGCCCTGAACAGTTTCTCCACAGGAACAGGGACCTAACATCCATCCAAAATGTGTCATTAATGCCTCATCCTCAGACTGTCACACAATTATGGAGCCACTTGGCTGAGAAAAACAATCAGCACACCCCAGAAATCTTCACAGGGTATTGCAGAGGAATTGCAGGTCTCAGGGAGCTGCTCTCTTCCTCCCACCTTGGCACACAGCTCCTTGCTCCTGATGGCTTAATACAGACCCTCTGCTCCACCTCTACTCTGCAGCAAGGACTCAAACCAAAACCATAGGCTCTGCTGCCAGCTGAAAAGGCTGGGATAGTCTTCCTCACTTCACTGGTGTGAGTTAGTGGAAACTATTGGAAAGAGGGAATTGCAGAGGTAGCAAAAAAAGAAAAGTGAGGCAATGAATTTGGCTCCACTGACCTCAGGGGAGCAGTTGCCTATCAGCTCCAGCATCGGCAGAAAGGAAGGCTGGACTTCCATGGCTTTCCTGCTTGTTCAAGACATACACAGGCTGCTGTGCAGAGCATAACATGGGAACAGGAAAAAGGGAAAGGATGTCTGTGTCTCAAAGACATATATTCAAGTGCTGTTCCAGCAGACAGTGACACATCACAACCTTGATGTTTACACTCACACTAGAATAATTAGAGCAGTCACTGTTAACTTCACTATACACTTCGAATAATACTGAAGAACTAATCACAACATTTCACAGCCTTCCCTGAACACACCAATCTGCAGAAACACTGAAACCACCCCAGAGACAAAACAGCTAAATTAATCCCATACGGCTTCTGGCAGAAAGAACTACAACTATTTCAGAGGTACTCGCCCTAAAATAATGCTTGCTCAGGGCAGCAACCCAAAAGAAACAAGTCCTCAACAAACCACACCTTTATCCACAAGGCATGACTCAGCTCATGCACTGGATGCCATCAAGAAATAAAATACAAGGGTTCATATTCAGCCAGGTTCACTCTTTAAACCAGCAGGTTTCTGGGCTAAAAAGCCCCCAGCTGGCATGGGACAGCCTTCCCTTTCAGCCGCAAGCTTCTGTCCACTGTGTCCTCCGAAAGTTTTGACCTTTCAGAGCTTCCCCATCCAGGGACACCAGCACATGAAAGCAATAAAGAAAATTCTCCAGTGTCATGCACTTCACACTTATGACACATTTATGCTTCTCCCTCTGTTTCTGTCCGTATCACTTGTGCCAAAAAAAAACCAACCCTGAAAACAGCAATGGAACAGGAAAATGTTTCTAAAGACTTAACCCAGTAGGAAAAGTGACCAACAAATCCAGACTGCAAATTCCTAAACAAGTTAGAATGCAAATTATGCAGTGCTTGACCCCATCATTAATGATGAAGTCTATAAAATTACTATATTTGCATAGGGTACAGGGAAAAAATAGACTGGAAAGCAAAACAGTAGCTGAAAACTAGGAAAATAGGAAAGGTTGTGTGAGATTTCCAGATGGATTTTTTGATAGCCCTGATATTTCGTTCTGGAAAACAATTATACAGTTGGTAATTGATAACATAAGAAAGGCATAAGCCTCCCCTAGGAACCCACAGAGATCTCGCTGCTTCACCACATCTCTGGGTTTATCCCTTTTTCCCAGTGCCTGTCACCAAGTACCATTTCTCATCCAGACCAACACCAAGAGCTCCCATCCTCAGGATGGGCAGCTCCTGAGGCATATTACAACTGCTGGTGCAGGGCTGCCACTTCTGCCCAGGGCCTGAGCAGCTCCATTTCTTGACAGTTCTGTCACATCCTGATCTGGTGCAGATGTTTCTAACTGAGCATGTTTTTCTGTGGTTAAAGACTCTATCCTTCCTGCTGGGAACTGCACAAGCCCGAGAAACATGTCAGCTTCAAAGGGAACTGACATATATACTTATATGTTCAGAAACATTCAGGTATACTTACACCTCACCTACCACCACAAGTCAGCAACCACCCTCCCACTCATCCATGAAAGTCACTGCAGCTTCTTCCCACCTGTATCTTTCAGATTAGTGTCCTATCCCAATTTATCAATTATCAGCATTTCTCCTCTCTAGATTTCAGGTATTTTTCTCCAACCACAGCTTAACCACTACCTTCATTAAAACATGCCTGATTACACGACATTATTTGATATCATTCGTTTATCTGCTGTACCCAATGCTTTGTCTATCACAGACATCTCTACCTGACCTTCAGATCTGCCACCATGACTGCAGTATGTCAGCAATTGCTTCTGTACACTTCAATCATCACCACTGCTTTTACAAACAGCCACTCACATTCATTTCTTCAACCATGTATTTTCTGCTTATGGGTCACCACCCTGCATGTTGGATGCAGGACTGAAGAACAGAGAAGAAACCATTAAGGGAATGACATAAGAGGAAGGATTTTGATAAGGGGTACTGTAGAGGTAGTTTTCCCCAGATGTGTCCAAGGTCCTACCTTTTAAGGTACAAGTCAACAACATTTTACCTCATACAGACTTTACATTTGGCTTCACACTGACAGCCCAGTTCTCACTTTCATCCAAAAGACAAAGGGGTAACTTGCTTCCTCATTGGTTCTCAGCAAAGGAACAGTCTCAACTTCCTGTCTTCTCCAACAGCCAAACTTCAGGCAGGGCTGAGCAGCAGCAAACATCTGGCAGAGGCTGTGCAGGAAGAAATTCCCCACCCCAAGTTAGAGATGGGTAGAAACCCACACAAAAGCAGAGCCTGCCTCATCTCCCACCCAGTGTCTGTCAGTGCTTTTTGCTGCTGAACAGACCCAGCCACCACTTTAGGGCAGTAATAGGTATGTTCTCTCCAGGCATCTTCAAAGCAGAGTAATTGCACATATTGATTTCAGATGCTATCAGACAAACTGCTCCTACAACTCCAGCACAGAAAATGCTCACACTGAGCTCCTCACTAAGACACACACACCTTCCCCTCCACTTCTTCGGCACACCCTGATCTGCATCAGATCTATCCCCTCTATCCCTCAGGCAGGCAGATGCAGCCTCTGGAGACACAAGCCACCCTGCTAATAGCCTGCAGAAGCCATGAAGCACCCTCAGCCTTTTGCTGAGACCTCTTACTAAAGAAGTTTCTCCTCCCCCTGCTCCCAGGTAGCAGTGACTCTAGAAAGGCTCTCCTAAGGTCATGACTGACATGTAACAGAAGAATTGGCTTTCAGACAGGACTGTTCTGTCTGCAGAGGCTGGCACAAACGACTGGGTTAATACACCCTTCAGTAACTGCAGGGAACTTAAACCAGCAAGAAGAGATGCTGCACTCTGGCAAGCAGATCCTTGGCTGAAGTACAGTGACACATAGCACAGTGCCACTTCTTCAAACCCAGCCGAGGTCTAAACCACACAAGCACTTGGGGTGACCACTACCTAAACAGAGCTTCTTCCTCCATCAAACAGAACACTGCTGCACTGTCCTTCCAAATACCTCCTCTGCTGCAGGCTGATGGGATTCCCACTGTAGCCACTGCACAAGAGCCCATAAGGGAAATGCCACAGTCTCTCCCCAGCAAAACAAAACTGAGCCTTGAAAGTCTGGTTAGTACAAGGACAATTAATTGTATCAGGCAAGACATTTAGTGCTTAAAAAAAACCCCTAATTCGGATTTGAAAGCCAGAGCAGAAGTGAATAACCAGCAGGCTGTGTGCAGTGATGGGGGCACCCTGATGCTCTCTGGGGCAAGGTCTCCTTGCAGCTCAGTGCCAGAAGAAGCTGGATGAGCAGCTCTGCCCACCCTCTCTGGGCTATGAGATATCCCGGGAGCATATGCACGCACATGTCCTACTTCAAGCATTCCAGCTTCAGCCCCCAAGACATCCCAAAAGCAAGAAGAAATGCTCGAGACAGCTCCAGATTGAAGGTTTTCACACCAGTGAACACAGTACACAGTAGCCCAGTCCCTACTGTGTCTTGTAGCCCAGTCCCTACTGTGTCTTAAAGCCCAGCCTTCACACCATATCAAACGATAACATACCTGAACTCCTCGCCGGAATGGTAAGAGGCTGGTGCTTGGTGCTTACACTCCTGGTTGCTAAGATCTGCCCTTCCCAGGTACAAGCCGAAGAAGCAAGCCCAGGAAAGCAATTTATTGCTATGTCTGGAGATTAATCCTAGTCACACCACACACCCCAGCCTGTGCACAGGGTGCAGCACCGCCAGCCAAGCCATGTGCAGGAACATGCTGGAGCACGGCCCCAGCATGGTTTTTCTCTCCAAGCAACTGAGATAACAGCTCCCTGCTTGCCTTATCCAGTTTCAAAAGCAACACTTCAAAGCCATCCCATGTCAAACACCAGAACAAATTGAAGCTGCCAGAGATGCCTCACAGGGAGGAAATTAACACGCAATGGGAAGCGGCACTCTTAACCTGGAACCGCAGACTATCGCAAATAGAAAAGCAAGTTTCCCATTAAAGAAAACCTACCCCGTTAAGTTACAACTACAACAGAATGGCAATTTCAGCTCCACCGGAGCCGCTGAAGAAAGCTGTATCCCTGCAGGATCAGCAGTTTTCCTCGCCCACTGCACACAGGCCATTGAGAGCTGCGGTTTATTTACCTCAGAGCAAGATAAGCATCGGGAGGAAGACAAATCCTCTTCACGCCAGCCTGGCGTGTGCTCTGAGACCGTGCCAGGGCAGCTCAGACCAAAGCACTGACCCCGACACAACCCAAACCCTGAGGAGCTCACAGTGGTCCCCAAGGGCAGCAGTGACCGGGAGGCTGTGACAAACCCGCCCGGAGCTCACCACACCCCGCACCTCCTCTGCCCCCCTCAAGATAACGGAGCAAGACGAGCGGTGCGGCGAGTAAACTGCTCAAAATCACAGCTTTTTTTTTAAAAAAAGGATTTGGGTTTTCCCATTTATTTTGGGCTCGGTAAAAGCAACCCCTTCGGAGCTGCGGGGCGCAGCCCGGGGGATGAGGCAGCCCCTGCCTGAGGGAACCCACACACCCCGCCTAGCCCCGACACCCCTCCCATAGCGGCAGCTCGCACCGCACCGCTCCCTGCCTCACCGGACGCTGCCCGCGGAGCAAACCCGGCTTCTCCCCGCCGTGCACCCGCCTCGCCGCACCTGCTCCAGGCCGGGAAGGGACCGCCGAGCCCCGGAGCCGCGGAGCGGGCAGCGGGACGGGAGCGCGGCCCCTCACACGCTGAGGTGACCGGAGCCCACAACGCTCACCTGCGCCGGCTCCAACGCGCGCTGCCCGCCATTGGCCGCGCACGGGCCCCGAGCGCCCCCGCCCGCGGGGCGTAAGGAACCGCCCACCCGCCCGCTCCCATTGGCTGGCGCCGGCCGCGCCTCCCGCCGCCGGCTGCTGCCCGTGAGGGTGAGGCGGTGCTGGGGCTGCCGCCCTGCTCTGCCCCGATGGGCGTTTTGGGGTAAAAGAGCCCTTTTTCGGGGCTGTGTGGTTGTACACGTGCGGCTGGGGACAGGTTCCTGGGTTCAGACACTGGGGTTTTTCTGCCGGTATCAGCAGTGGTGCCTGGCAGAAGGATGGGGTGAGACGGGCGCGGTGATGGTGTGCGGGCAGGCAGTGTGTTGGCTGCTCCAGGGGTCACCGGTGGCTGGGCTGTGGGTGGTTCTCCTGGTGCCAAAGCAGCGTGTTCTCCTCTGGAGCTGAAGGGGCGGCGGTGGAAGCACGGCTCACACGTCCTGGGCAGGGTGGAATGGCTCTCAGGGGTGCTGGCATGGGACGGTGTCCCCTCATCCAGGCTCTAACAGTCAACCCTGACCTTTATGTACAAGCATGCTCCGAAGCCTGAAAGCACTGGGCAGGAACTGTGTCGTGGTTTAAGGCTGAACCCAGGACACACTGCACACCAGCTAATTCCACTGCCATCGCTCAAGGAATTCCTACAAGCAGATGTCCTCCTATGTTTTATGACTCATGCCTTGGCTTTATATTTCCCTCCCAGTCTCTTTTACCTACTTGGCTCGCAGCTGACTCTGCCTCTGGGTCGAGGGGTTCCCATTGCAGCCCTGCACCCAGCTGTGAAGTGTGTTTCCTGTGGGATTCATTGAGGATGTTGATTTTGTGATAAGTGACTCTCGCTCAGGCTCGCTGGGCTCCGCTGTGACAGGCAGGGTCCCCACCAGGGGATCTTGGCTTTAGCCAGAGAGCAAGAGCTGGATTAAATCAACATCCTGACTCAACCCACTGCAGACTGCTGCTCCTTCCCGCTGGGACAAGCAGCAGATAAAAATTGCCTTCCAGTGCGTCTCAAATAATCCTCTGCTTTAGAAACAAATGTATTTCTTACCGTGGGATTCATACCTCAGAACAACTCAGCAGCTTGTGTGCAGCTTGTGGTTTACTGCCAACTTTCTTTCCCGTCCCAAAAAACCTGACTCAGGTTGTCACTGTGTTCAGAGAAGCATCAAAATGTAGTTAAGATTATACACTAATCATTAGGGAACTGGGGTTGTTTAGCTGGAGGAAAGGAAGCTGAGGGGAGACCTTACTGTTCTCTACAACTACCTGAAAGGAGGTTGTAGTGAGGTGGAGGTTGTAGTGAGGTAGAGGTTGGTCTCTTCTTCCAAGTAACAAGTGATAGGACAAGAGAAATGGCCTCAAGCTGCACCAAGGGAGGTTTAGACTGGATATTAGGAAAATGTCTTCACCAAAAGAGTTGTCAAGCACCGGAACAGGCTGCCCAGAGAAGTACAGTGCTGGGTTAACGGTTGGAATCGATGATCTTCAGGGTCTTTTCCAACTTAACAATTCTGTGATTGTAACAGGACAGCAGAGTGCCTTGTGACCTCAAGGTAGAACCATGGAATAGCTAGGGTTGGAAAGGACCTTAAGATCATTTAGTTCCAACCCCCCTGCCATAGGCTTCCAAAGATGTTGTCTTCTTCCAGCATCTCTAGAAATTAGCTAATGATCACTGATTAGATATTGTCTTAAGACAGTCACCAGCCTGAGCTTCTGGGGTATCTGTTGGCCATGGTGGACTCTAGATATATCCATGAGCTAAAGTAAAGCCTCCTCAAGCCCTGAGCAGTAAAAGCCCCACCAATCTCCTTGGATGCCCAGGTAGTAGAACCTAGTACCCAGGAAGTGGCTGCATCTATGGAGAGACTGCTCCTATGGCTTCAGGGCACGAGAGTTGCTTGGAAAGACCAAAACATACATAGCATAAAATACTAATGTATTTCACATGGGCTTGCGATTCAATCAAGCAGGGCTTTGCTCATACATGTTCAACTTAGCACCTCTTGAGCAATGAGTAAAACTCCTCTCTTCTTGCTGTATCTACTGCTTAGAAGTGTTTTCAAAGGTTCCAGAGTCATTTGGACTGATTCACATTTGGCTTTGAGTTGCCTAGAAGATGCTGACTGTTAGGAAAGTGCTGAGGATTGTCCCCTAAGGACCTGTCTCCTTTAGCATCAGGCAGTTTAAATCGCCAGTGGCGTCTAGAGAGCAGTTTTAGCACCAGCATCAGGGTCTGAAACTATCGCCTCTGGAAGAGACTGCTAGCACTTGACCTAGTGGAGTAACCTGGTTAGCTACTCCCAGTCAGAACCTGCTGGTTTTTCCAGAGAACAACAACAACAACAACAAATCATGTGCCTCAGTTTCGCTTTTCGTAGTTCACAGATGATTACACTACAGAGCAGCAATAACCAGTGCAAAAAGAGCCCCAGATGTCTTGCTTAGACCATGATGGCTATAACATTAAAAGAAGACTTTGGTATTTCTGTTCAATAATGATCAGATGTAGTTGTTTGAAACCTGTTAATTCCCATGTGTTTTCTGGGTGCAAGGACCAGGAGGGTGTTTATTTAACCTGTCCTTGAGTTACAGTCATGAGGGGGAGACTTAACATTTCCCCAGGCATTTCACAAGTATGTTTAGGCGAGAAAAGAGTTGAACCTATCATTTCTTCTAAGAACACCTTGGGCTAAATCTCTTTCTGGTGCCATAAAGCTGAGCAGGATCCACGCCTGGTACCAGTGAGCAGAGCTCTGTTAACAGGAACAATCTTGATTTACCCCCACTAAAAAGCCCATCATTTGACTGCAGCGTTGCTATATTCAGAATCCACTGGGACACTTTTGGCTTTTACACTTTCTAAAATAAGGCAATAAAGCAATTAGAAATAGATCTTCACCAAAGAAATCAAAAGAAAATAGTGTGGTGTAATTAATGCAGAGCTGGCAGCAGTGAAAATGAGCTATAACAACTGTACTGTCACCAGGAGTATGAGTGCTGACTGAACTGCAGATGTCTAGTGCTCTACTGACAGAGAGGGTCCTTTTGCCACCCAGCACAATCTAGCCTGAGAATGCACTTATTTGTGACAGAAGGAAATAAAAGCATCCTTTAGTGCTGGGAGGACATAAATGTTCCTGTCAGTGTTTCACTGTGTGTCAGCCAGATGATTTATCTGACTGAAAACATGCTTTCTCACATCAAAAGAGAAAGGGAATTAGTGCATCCAGAAAGGCAGGTGCATTTTTAGGGAAAAATCCAATAATGTCCTAAGTGGAGGACTGGCTTAGAAATAAAAGGGACTCTGCTGTGCCAGAGAAAGAATAAGCGGGCTTCGAGATAGTAGAGATTGCACAGTGTTCTTCATTTTTAATTTGCATCGTTACAGTGTCTGGAAGGCCCAGGTGGAAATCAGGGCCCCGTTGTGATGGGAATTGTGCACAAACATAATGATTAAATGTTGCCAGCTCTGCAGAGGTTTAAATATAATTCCTCATCCCTGCATCATCTCTAGCTAGCTTAATTGCTGCCAAGTAAGTTTTTCTGCAATTGCTCTTCTGGAATGTCTGTTCCATTTGGTTTCTGTCAGAGTAACCGTGCCTGAGGAATGAAAACGTGGTAACTTTCACAGATAACAATATTTCCTCAGAGGCAGAATCTGCTCACCACTTTTGCATACATGTTCAGCAATTATTTGCTTGTACCTTGGTTTTCCTTTCTGTGAAATGGGAACAGTCACACTGCACTCATGGCTCACTCTTAATCTAACACCCATGATTGTCGCAAGAGTCCTCTGTTAGACCCTGACAACATCACATACAAGGGCTTTTTGGTGGTGCTTGTAATGATAAGGAGATTGATTAGCTGGAGATTATATATTCTAATGATTAGCTGGAGAATATATATTCTTTCTTGTGTGTTTTCTGTCTGAAAGGACCAGAAGCATGTCTTATTTACTTAAGGTTCCCTTTCAAGTAGTATTTTTCTATTAGCTAAATAAATGTGTTAAAACCAAACTGCAATTAAACAAGGAGTTTAAAAAATAAACACTGAATCAACCCAAGCCTCAATGGCCCCAGTGTAAATAGGAAGCAATGCAGCAAAGTGTCACTGAAGGAGTCTTCAGATGATAGCCAAATCCCTTTGGGTTTCTGTGACACTTTAGCTCACTGCTCAGGAGTTACAGAGCAGCAGAGTACATTGGCTGCTCTGTTACAGCTTCAAATATAGTCATTTTCTGACCAGAACAGATGCCAAGCCCAGGAAATTCTTCCCTGACCCTGAAAGCAAGATCAGGGCAAAGGAAGAGGACAGCAGTATGGTCCTGCTGGTCACTCACGCCTCCTGCTGGGATTTGCACTGAAAGACCTACATGCAACAAAGCAGCAGCACAGAACACTGCAGTGTGCAGCCTTTCTCAGGGCAAACCATAAACTTGCCATTAATTCAGGTTATTGTTGTTTTAGATGTTGTGTGCTATCCTGCATTCAGTAATTCTGCTCGAATTTCATCAAACTGAAACAGAACATCAATGCCAGCAAAGGCTTCCCCATAGGGCTGAGCAGACCAGCCCTTCCTCCCTGCTCTCCCACTTCTGTGTCCCAGCTCCAGCCCCTCTGCCAAAAGGAGGTACAAAAACTGTTGCCATGGCCTTTCCCTGCCTTTTCACGCCACAGAAGGGACCACTGTGTGTTAAACCCAGACACTTGCTTGGTTTTCCTCCAGGCCAGACAGCTATGTGTCTGCATGGCACCCACCTGAAAGTCGTGGGCTCTAGGACCCTGGTTTAGATGAAGAGCTGGTTTTGGTAAAAGAATGGGAATTACAGTGTCTCATTCTGCTGGTTGCAGAAATGAATGAAAAGCAAAAGAAAGGACCCCCACAGATGGTGCATTACAAAAAACCAAACAAGAACATGAAAATAAACCCTCCCACGAGTTTTAAAACAATTTTGGGACTTTTAGGGATTCCAGCTCAGAGGTTTGGAACAGGAACTACAGGGGATCATTTACAAATAGCATTTTTCTTAATTTCCTATTCTGCCTTTAAATACTTCCTAGGAAAGAGAATGGGCTTTTCATTACAAGCAGCTTGAAAGATTAAGCAGGCAGAAACAACCGCCTGCTCTACCTGCAGCCTTGCACTGGTTAAGCTATGACTGGAGACTGACTCAGTTTAAGTGGATGTGAAAGGTTACCTGAACACTCTTGCTTCTCTTCGTGTAATCTTTACAGCAGCCGAGATTTCCCCAGGCTTGTCGGTGTGAAATGGTCTTCCAGTCCCCTCTGCTGGTTGCAGCTTGTTGGAGAGCTGCACCATTACATTTGGCAGTGACTGTGCAGTGCTTCATCTCCTTGAGTGCTGCAGGAGAGCAAGGGATGCCACCAGCCTCTGCCCTCGGTGCCCATGACGGCACGGACTCCCCCAGAGACCAGGGAGCTTATCCTCACCTTTAATGTAAGCACCTGGCACCTCTCTTACACATCGTTAGAAAGGGTGAAACAGCCAAATGGATAATCTTGAAAGAAACCCTTGCCGGTGAAAGCTGAGGCATTCTTCTGAGAGCAAATGATCTCCCCCTGGGGAATGTATGGTTTGAAATTCTCGTTGAGCTTATGACCAGCTATCATCTGGAACTGCCTGTGGCTTGTGCCATTGTGGCCCTACAAGCCCAGCGTGGTGCATCCATCCCAAAGGCTCATGCTCCCCACCACAGCCAGTGGCATTAGAGCCACAGGCAGAGCAATCCCTGTGCCGCCTTCTCTGCCTTTCCCACAGCAGCTGGGATCCAGTTTTGAAGTGACCAAGGCAAAATTTCCTCCAGGGGAAGCAAAACAACATTCTGAGAGAGACTTTGTGGAAAGCCTGTGCTGGTGCATCTTAGAGAACCGAACAGAGCCAGCAGCACAGGACAGGATCTGCTCATAGCAATGTGGAGCTTGGGTCCAACTGCACTTGCTGAGTGGTGCAAACCTTCCAGCAGAGAGGGGAAGCTGAGTTCTGGGGTGCAGAGACCTGGTTTGTGGGGCTAAGGCCAAGCAGGTCAGTTCTGGCCAGCTAACGCTGACCATTGTGGGCAGCAGCAGATAGAGCTGGCTCAGGGGAGCAGTTCTCGATAGCCGGCAGCGTGCCAGTGCTCTCCGCCAGCCAGCTTGCCTGAGGAGGAAACCCAAGTGGCAACACTGATAACAATCCCTGCTTGTGGCCAGAGGCCCTTCAGGGGAGGGCAGAGCCCCGGGGAGCCTGCACAGAAAGCCTCATGCTCAAACCCAACTGATAGGATTGCTTTGCATGCACAGCCCCCCCAACATGCCACAGAGCACTGCGTACCCCACACCCAGGGCAAGCATGGGCATTCAAAGGGATGTAGTAGAAAAACTAAAGGTTTATTTTCTTTAATAAAATACATCCTTACAAAATAACCGGTTTTTCTCCCATGCTGAGGGACTGGGAATGATTCTTGCCTGCTCTCCTTCCTTCCTCTTCTCAATTTGGAGCTGTCCAAGAGTGCTGCTGGGGAAGGAGAGAGCCAGTGATGCTCTCCAAGGGGATTCAGGTGTAGGATGCCCTGGCACGGCCCCAGCACACGAGGCAGGGTGCAGCAGGGCTGGTGGAGGGCCCTGAGGGTCCCTTAGCTTAACCCACTCTGAGCATCACAGTGTGTCCCACCAGAGGCAGGGTGCTGGGCCAGCCGGACCCTGCCCTATCTGCAGGGTGCCACGTTCACTTGAGCTGGTGTCAGACGCTGCTCCTGCTGGTCGTGGAGCTGATGCAGGGTGGTGACAGGGGATGATGACCATGTTTTAGGAGAGGAGAAAGAAGAAGAAGGTGCAGATCTGTCAGTCAGTGTGGATTCTGCCAAGAGAGAAAGGTGCACAGTGATTTATGGTGTCTTGTGCCCCACTGCCCCTCTTCAAGCAATGCTACCATTGCAGATGTGATGTCAATCCCACATCCTGCACAGTGCTGCCCTGTGCTCTTTCCTGCTCTGGGAAGAGCTGCTGACCCCAGGTTAGACATTGCAGCCCATAGCTCACATCTCCTCCATGCCTTCCTTAAGGCCCTGCTGCCTTCCCAGGAGCCCTGGGACAGCCCTGAGACTCATATGCTGTATGCTAGCAGGGCTGGGGAAACACCACTCACCTCTCACTGTGCGTTGTCCAGCTCCTTTTCCTTCTTATGTGACTTTGACTGGGGGTTAAATGAGAGAAAACAGTGACTCCTTTACAGACCCATCCCTTTCTAATGCCAGGAAAAATGTTGAACAGCAACTTCTAACCCCCAGTGTGTAAGTGTGCTTTCAGATGCATTTGCGGGGAGCTGTTTTGATGCCTGAAAGGCCACAAAACATCCCTTGGTCATGAAGGTGTTCTCAAGAAGCAGAAAAGGGGACATTTTCCAGTTTACTTAAAACACTGGCCTGCCCTTGCTTCCCTTAAAGCAATGCAAGTATTACCAGATATCGGAATACCTGCGCATAAAGGGAGGGAATAAAGCTGTTAACAGTGAGTCACACACAGGAGATGTCTCCTTTTGGAGAGGACATTCAGGGATCCCAGACTCTGACAGTCCCACAGGCTCGGTATTCCCACTAGCTCAGGAAGGCACCTGGTTGCTCCTCAGTATGAATGTCGTGTCACACACACATCCTCACTCATGCACCCACAAAAGCCTCTATGGGGCTGTTACTTACAGGCTCCTGTTCTGCGTATTTGAATTTCTTCTGCTTGTAATAGTCCCGTCCTTGGAGAAAATGCAGCAGGAGCAGGTCACAGAGGACAGAGGCCTTAAATCAAAGAGCAGTTAGGGTTGGAGCTGCCCTCTCAGATCACTTGTGCTACCTTGTACTTCCAGCTTGTCCCAGTTTGCCCCATAAATGAGGGTCACTTCTGCTTCACAGGCAAGGAGAATAATTTGAAAGGCTTGGAAATATCTGAACTTACCACTCCAAAAATACCAATTCCAGAGCCAATGGTGGTCATGGTCGGGATGATGTCAAATTTGCCCGCCTGAATAAAACCAGAGGAAATAGGTGATACGTGACAGTCAGCCCAGAGGAAAAGGTAATAAAAGGGGTCCGGAGCTGTAAATGGGTTTCAGCTAAAGTGCCTTTGCAACAGCCCAAACCATAACCACAGCACAGAAAGAGGAGCTGAGTAAGAGCTGGGTTTAAGTTCATAGGCCAAAGAGAAAAAATCTGGTAAATTGGGTTTAGGCTGACATAAGTTGAAATTACTTTGCTTCCTATATTATTTATCTATTTATTTATATATTGATATATATATATATATATGTACATGCACACACACAGAGACACACACACATACACACACATCCCTTTAAATATTCCCAGTGGAAAACAACAAGGAAAGCCTTTTCTCAAGGCAGAAAAAGACAAAATAGAAAAAGGCAAATATTCAGCTTTTGGAAATATCAGAAAGCTTTTGACTTTCCATAGTTTCCACTAACGCATTATGATGTTTTCTGGAACCAAACCACTGCCCAAACCACAGCTGATAGATGTGACCTGTAAAATGGGCTTCCTCTCTATGTTCCCTTCCCTGGTACCTCCCCAAGACTGCTGTGATCAGGCCAGCACCCAAGTACACCACTCACGCTGGTTCTCCTGGCCCCATGAGACCCCAGGGCTGTGTTACAGAGCTGGTACCTTCCTGAGGATGTGGTACAGCCATACCAGGGATGCAGGGATGAACCCAGCGCCTGGCCATCCTTACCTTGCCATTCACCAGGATGTCGAACCGGATCCCGAACACCTTGTAGAGTGTCCTCTTGTCCACCCCATTTTCCTTGTAGTATTTGGCATACCTGTCCAATTGAATGGTGAGAGTTAGTGGCCTGCCAGGGTGTCTAACAGCCCCCTGCAACCCAGCAGCATCGGGGTCTCCAGAGCAGGACAAAGACCTGGGGATGTGCTGTCACAGACCAGCTCCTGACCCTCTCCTTAACTCCTAAAGGAGCTGGGTTGTTGGCACCTTTCCCTCTGTGCTTCTGTTTCCCTGCCTTCAAGTTGAAGTTCAAGCTTCTGCTTGTGCTGATACCCACTGCCCCCAGGTGCTGTGTGACAGCAGTTATTAGTGCAGAACTAGTGGGAGCTCCACACAAAGCAGCAGTCAGGTCAGCAGCTCATGACTGAGGCTGAATGGTTTGAAGTGTGGGGATATGCAAGATGACCCTGCACCATCTCCAGTTTTTCAAGGGCCTTCTCTAGAGCTCAGCAAAGCAGGAGAGACTGCAAGGGGGAGGAGAGTCACAGAGAAAGGCAATGGGGTAATTTGGAGGCCAGGGGATGGTTATCATTTTTCTCATGCCATTCTAAAAGGAGCACTGCTGTCTGCCACTGCAAAGGTTGTGTTTGGAAGAACAGTACCTGATCTTCCACCCTCTCTTGAGTGCTCTGGTATCCTCAAAGATGTCACTTCAGAATTCTGCCTGGAGGGTTAACGGGGGTCTCCTTACCTGAAGTTGAAGCCTGGTGAAACGTTACTGTCATCATTGTAAAGGCCGTGGAACTGGTAAATGGGTTTGCAGTGCCGGACGGGCCAGTCAAGGTCACAGTTCCAGTCTATGGTGATGCCCACCACTCCACCCTGCAGCCAAGAGGGGAGTTACTACGTTGCCCCTCCTTGGATCTGGCCCACATGGAGAAATGCTTTCCCTCTCCACATGTGGCCTTTCTTAATGCTATGAGATGCCCTGGCTCTCTGTGGGAAAGTGGAACCCACCACTGCCTCAGCCCTTCTGGCCAGCTTTGGCTTTGTGCCTTATTCATCACTCTATGTGGAGGCGCTTGCTTCCTTGCTAAATGTTGGATACGTAACTAAATCCGTTCCTAATCTGCGCCCTGTCCCTGGGGAAAGGCAGCAGTTTGCAGTGTGCAATGACCACTGATGTTTGACCATGGTTTCCAAGCTCGGTCGGATGGGATTTTGCCATGCAACTCTAGTTATTCATTGCACAAATTAAACCAAACTCGACCTTGGATTTACTGCCAGCAAGTCAAATCCTGTCAATCTTAAAGGGGAGTTTCCAAGAAAGGCTTAAGTATTAGACCACGTCCAAGGAGATTCATAATCTTTAAGAGTTAATTCTGGCACTGCCTCATGGGTCCTTGAGGTCTTGAGCTGTCTCAACAGCTTGGGGATGATTGCTCTGCCAGCGTCCCCTTTCCCATGTCAGCAAGAAGTATCACTTGAAATTGAAGCACCTTAACAGCCAGGAAGGTAAAATTCTGACCCGATTCCTTCACTATGTATCCCAGGTCAAACACGGGGCATAAGGAATCAGTGACTTTGTGGTAGGTGCATTTCTTCAGGTACTGTTTGGTAACACTCTCAACCAAGTTGCGCCTGGGAATGAAAAGAGAATGAATCTGAATAACCCAGTAATTTGGGTGGGAAAGGATCTCTGAGGTCCCTGGTCCAACCTATAGCTACTATTGCAACCAACCTAAAGCCAGGTAACGTCAAAGTTTAGGACCTCCTCCCCAGCATGCTCATCAGACCCTTTTCCTCCAGCCCTGCCTGGTTTCTCCCACCCCATCAGTAACTCATTTCCCCTGAGCCTCCTCCTATGGAGGAAGTGTTTCTGCACTATGTTCCTATGGACTGTTCCTGCACTATGTTCCTATGGACTGTTCCTGCACTATGTTCCTATGGAGGAACAGTCCTGCAGATGTTTTCCACCTCTGCTTTGAGTTTGCCTCTTTGCCTGCTGCCCAAACCCAGCACATGTGCCTGTCCTCATCTCTTGTAGCAACCCCCCTCCCTTATTCCCCAGCTTTGCAAACCCTCTCATGGCCTCCAGCATTTCTCCCAGCTGCCTCTCCTATTCACATATTAGCTCATCCATGGGTTCTGCCAGGCAATGCTCCAAGCACCATTAATTTTCAGCTGAGACAGGTCAGGGGTAGTATATCCTGCATCTTTTACATTTAGCTGTATTTTGCTGTCTCCTCCAGAAAGGGTGAACAGGAAAGGACAATGCCTTGCCTTCCACCCCATTCTGCTCTTTTGCTTAAAAATAGCTTTCCTGTAACGCCTCCCTGACCCAGATGGTTTTATAAGACTTGTGTCTTGCTCAACCCTATGCCATCATTTATGCTCAGTGCTTAATTAGCAGCAGTGACCAAAGGCAGGAAGTTTTCCTTGTGACCCTAACCAGCTCCAGCTCAGCCCCTGCAGCAGCAGCCAGCCCAGCTGCTCTCACCTCCCAGGACCTGCTGTCCCCATCAAGTCCCCTCTCCCTCCTGCTCTTGCTCTGGTTGCCACCTCTCCTTGCTGCTGGTGGGGATCCCCTCTCCCAGACACCTCTTGGGGTGCAGTGTGGGGTTGGCACAAGACTTTGCCAAGCATTACGGTTGCCAGGGCATTTAACCTTGGCTACAGCACAGGGATGTTATCAGCTTAGAAAGAGGAATCCACTGTTTTCAGCCCAAATAGCTCCTGTTAATTTGTTCCAAATCAGATCTCTGACTAGTGTCATCATAAATACTCTTACATGCGCGCCTTTAGCTGGAAGGGGCCAACCCTTCCAAGCATTAACCCACTGCATTAGCAGGGGGGAGCTGTGATGTTATGAGGGACCTCTGCTCATTTTTGGGCACCAAGCTTGTCTGGCTGCTCATATCCCACTGTGCCATGTAGTATTTTACTGTTGTCTTCAGGGAGAAAAAGGGAGAATCAAAATGAAGGTTCAGAGAAGCTGTATTTTCATGTGCATCATGCAAGGGTAACTCAGGAGACATTAACTCCAGAAACCTTTCCTGTAACCACAGCTACCAGCTGAGGTGGGACAGATAGAGTAGTCCTGGGCTCACTGATGGGGACAGCATCCTCTATGCCAAAACATCCTGATATACCCATGGTTTCCCCGGAGGGAACTGGGCAGAAGCCATCCCCTAAACCTCTCCTTACCTGGACACCTTGAACCTTGGGAAGGTGATGCTGTTCTTGATGAACAAGGTGAACTTCTCTGCTTCTGACAACAGGGCAGGGCTGAAAAACACAAGTGTTGACATGTGTTTATCACTCAGCTCTGTCCTGTAGGGAAAGCCCTGTTTGGTGGGGATTCATCCAAACTGGAATGAGCAGGACCCAGAAAAACTGGTGATCTCATTCATCCCTTCCCTTTCTAAGTGAAAGATCTCAACAAGATCCAGGAAAGCCCCAAAGAAGGATGGAAGTGTCTGCTAGGAGACAACCCCATCTTGCTCTGCCCTATACTGAGTGCTGCTGGTGCAGCTCGGGAGGGACTGGGGTTCAACTTCATTCCTTACCTGGGAACATGGTCATCGACTTCAACAGGGCACCAGCCAAAGATCTCACAGGTCTTCACAGAGGTGTTGAAATGCACACACCTGCCTGTCATGAGCCCTGTGGGGAAGGAAGCTGCTCACACCCCTGGATGCTGGGAAATCCCAGCCTCACACCGGGATGGGTGGGAGTTGGTTGGAGCTTCAGCCGTGCCATGGACATCCAGGGCACAACATACCCAGCACTTTGGTGCCTATTTATGAAAAGAGTAGCGAATTGTGGCCTCTCAGCTAGGGCAGTGGCTTCCCTTGCAGGTGTCCCTTCCCAAGGGACACCTCACCCTAGACCACGTTACCCAAGGCTCTGTCCAACCTGGCGTTGAACACTGCCAAGGATGGAGTATTTATCACTTCTTTGAACAACCTGTGCCAGTGCCTCACCACCCTCACAGTAAAGAACTTTCTCC